>JAJOZX010011688.1:0-118476 GCA_023014485.1 Bathynomus jamesi
GAACTGTCATAAATGGAGCAGTGGAGATGGATAATTTTAGTAGTATGACTGATGTAAAATGGATTGACTTGGAGAAATGAGGATGATCAGGAAAGGAGTGGAGTGAAAAAGTCATTGGCGCGAGGACGGAGAACAGTATACTACGTTGGTATGGTAGAGTGGAAAATGAATAGTGCTTATTATAAAAAAATTATAATGGTGAGTGCGTTGGTGTGTTAAGCAACGAAAGAACACATGAAACATGGAAGGATGTCACTAGTAAATGTGAAAAAACGTAGTGCGTCTCATCTACTTTGCTCAAACACTTACTCTACTTACTCAAACACAAACTTCTCCCTATTCTTCACTACATATACACGCATCTTACACACTACATCTTTTCAAAATTAAAAAAACAAAAATGGCAACAACTTCAAGAACCTCCAAGTCCCCTGGGAAGGGGACCATAAATGTCCCCACTTCTAGCTCTCCAACTGTCGATACTGGGAACGCAAACCCGGGCAGCGGAGCTGGCTCTGCTACCGCCCATTCGAGATGTTCTGGGCCTCTGCCTGATTTACTTTTCGTAAACTTCTGCAATATTCGTGGCCTTTCCTCAAATTTTCAATTTGATGACCACCACCTCTCCTCTAAACCTCCCTCTCTTTTCCTCACTGAAACTCGGGTGTCTGGGACGACTGACAGCAACACCTTTTCTGTACCCTCGTACTTTCTTTATTCTCATTTTCACTCCAAAAGTGGATGTTGCGTGGATGTAGCAATGACCGAACTTGTTCTCATACCAAGGTTGCCACTCTAAAATTTTGAAATAAAGCCAAAATTCTCACAAAAATAAAGTTTTTTAAAGCCCTAGTTTCATTCAGTATATACCTATATTAAAACGTGTATATATGCAAAAATATTAATATATTGCATAATATTTTTATATTTTTTATAAACCCCTACCAACAGGCCGGATGAAATTGAAGCTAACTTATTCCTTATACTCTTTAGATAAAAAAATAAATTATTTCAAAATTAATTAAATACAATGATCCACATTGTCATCTTATAACTTTAATTTCAAAATTTTGAATCTAGATACAACGCGACAATAGAATTACTGATCATAGGCCTATTGTAACCACAACTTATTCCTCATACTAAACACTGTAAATAGAATAATAAAATGCATAGTATTTCCAAATTTAATGTTAAACACTCTAACAGTAAAATCTCAATAAAGCCCTTTTAAAGCTCACAATGACCAATTAAAGCCCTTTTTGTAAAATTTGAAATTTAAAGCTTTTAAAGCCCTAGTGGCAACCCTGTCTCATACTCTCGAACTCGATTCTTCAGAATATTATACCCTCTGGCTAAGCTGTGGCTAAGGCTTACATGCCACTGTCGAACTAAATACATCTGCGCTGCTTACCTTTCTCCTAATTCTACTGACTATCCAAAACTCTCTGATTACCTCACTTCCAAAGTGGAATACATTCTATCCCACTCTCCTTTTACTGGAATCTCCATTTAAGGAGATTTCAATGTTCACCACCACCTTTGGCTTTCCTCCCACTTCACCATCCCTAGTAAACTAGCTTACAACTTTTCCATCCTGAATGACCGACAGCAGAATGTACAGCACCCTACTCGTATCCCCGATCGTCTTGAAGATAGGCCCAACATTTTGTATTTATTTCTTACTTCTCATCCTTCTTCTTACTCTGTCAAACTGTTTTCTCCGTTGGGCTCCTCCGACCACAATCTTATATTTCCTGTCCTATCGCTCCAATTCGGCATTTGGTTGGATCCTCCCAAGAGGAAACGCCTTGGGCAGTAATTCTCCGATTTCCCACTCAGCTCACTCGGCCCTTCCGAGTGTGCTGAGGGCATCACGGAGGTGATCCTCTCGGCACGGACGCGTTCATTCCATATTCTGTTCCTACTAATAATGCAAAAAAGCCTTGGTTTAAACTTTACTTGTTCTAATACTATCCGTAACAGAGAGGAGGCTTTCAGAAGGTACCGTCGCCATCCAACTCCTGACTCTCACTCAGCTTATATTTGTGCCCGGAATCGTGCGAAATCTGTTCTTTGATTCGCCAAAAACTCCTTCATCCGACAAAAATGTGAAAACCTACCCAATTCCAATTCTTGCTCTTTCTGGCATTCAGCTAAGAACCTCTGCAACAACTTTCCCTCCTCCTTTCCATTCTGATGGCTCAGTTGCCGTCTCTCTCTTCGCTCAAACTTTAGTTTCCAACTCAACCATGGACGATTCCGGTGCTGTTCCTCCATCCTCTGACTTTATGTCTGAAATTAGAATATCCTCTAAAGATGTTTTTTCTGCCCTATCTGGGTTCAACTCTAGGAAGGCGTACGGTCCTAATGGTGTTCCTCATGTTATTCTTAAGGACTGTGCTTCTGTGCTGACACCCTGCCAAGACAAACTCTCGTCTTTGTCTTTCATCTGGTATTTTTCCTTCCTGCTAGAAGTTCGCTTTCATTCAGCCTCTTCTCACAATCTTTCAGATAGTGAGCATAGGTTCCGCAACGGACGCTCGACTAGCGATCTTCTTGCATATCTCTCTGACTCTTGGTCATCTTCCTTTTGGGATTTCGGTGAAACCTTTGCTATTACTCTTGACATATCAAAAGCTTCTGATAGAGTCTGGCACAAATCTTTAATTTCCAAACTGCCCTCATTTGGTTTCTATCCTTCTGTCTGTGCCTTCATCTCTAATTTCCTTTCCGGCCGATCTATAGCTGCGGTTGGCTACTACTCTTCTCCTAAAGCTATTAACAGTGGTGTTCCTCACGGTTCTGTCCTGTTACCCACTCTTTTCCTTTTATTCCTTCCTATCCTATCCACTCCTATGCCTATGATTCTACTCTTCACTTCTCCATCCACTTCCCAAAGTGTCCCTCTCGAAAGTCACTCCACGATTCGCGTAGGACGGCTATGGTGCATCTTTCTATTATATCTGATTGGGGCAGAGAAAACCGTGTGGCTTTCAATGCCTCAAAAACTCGGTTCCTCCATCTGTCTACTCTTCACAATTTTCCACACGACTATCCCCTTACCTTCAACAACACAAAACTCAATCCTTCCTCTTAACATTCTTGGCGTTTCCTTTTCTCGTGTTCTTTCCTGGAAAGATCACATATACTCTTTTTTCCAAACCAGCTTCTAAGAGGTTAGGTGTGCTGTACTGGCTCCGCAATTTTCTTCACCCCGACTCAGTTGTCCGCCCTTGTATGGAGTACGCTTCTCATGTGTCGGGGTGGCTCAACCCACACATCCGTACATGACCGGATGGAATCAAAGGCTTTTTGTCTCATCGATTCCCCGCCTCTTACTCACTGTCTTCAATCCCTCTCTCCCTCTTTACTATCGCTTTTATAACGGGCATTGATCTTCTGAACTCTCTAATTGCATGCATCCTCCTTTAAGGAGAGCACGCAGTACCAGATTTTCGACACATTCTCATTTTTTCTGTCCAACACAAGGGTAAAAATCGATATTTTCAATCTTTCCTCTACTCAACCGATCAACTCTGGAACAATCTTCCTCAGGTCATCTTTCCCCGTTTATGACCTCCAATCTTTCAAACGCAGAGTGTCCAGGCATCTCCAAAACCCTGGACCTTGATTTTGGCTCTCTTCTTCTATCAGGGGACATTTTTACTCCCTTCCTGCATAAAGAAAAAAGAATGAAAGGTTTGTAGTGTGTAAATGTAGATACTGGTCTCACCTGACGTACCACTGGATGTATACATGCTTCCAATTCTGTCAAGTAAGGTAACACTGGTCCCCTCAGACTGGGTACTACCTTATTTCTGGTGGCCATTCGTTGTAGCTTCCTGTGTAATTGATTCGAGCGTTTCGATCCCACATTCAAGTATCGCGCCCATTCAATGAAGAATTTGAAGAGAATTCTTAACTAATAATGTAGGAATGATCCCACAATGCTGACCTCATTTGCTTCCAAACATCTGTGCTAAAACGTGCTATTAAAATTTAAAACGTTTTATGTGTAACAGACAGAAATGGACAATCTACAGAGAAAACTAATTTGAAGGATTGCATCAGATTAAATAAGCTCAAAAAATTGTTAGAAGTTACTAATAACCTTAAAAAAAATGAAAATTGCAACAAAACAATGTTTATCTCAGGTAATAACAATACACATAAAATTGTCAGATAACACTGGTCAACACTCATTTTATTGCCAATCATATTAGAGTGATTTTGGGGTAACTTTGTGGTGCTGATTCCGAATATGACATCGGTTTTGCTACATTGGCTCTAATTTACAAGATAATTGGTACCCCATTGAAACACGTAAAAATGCAAAAAAATTAATGTTCAGGCGGAGCCTACTTACAAATCGCATTGAAATTGTCTCAAATCATACAAAAGTAAACACATGAAATACATAATGGCATTTTATTCGGTCTCACCATCTAGAATGTTCCGGTAGTTTCCCATATGCACGCGTTATGGTTACGTTTCCTATTAATTGAGGGTATTCATTACACTGGGGAACAAATTTCAAATTTTTGTCTATTGAATTAGATTTGACAGTTACTTCTAGGTAATTTGGGTGCGCTGAGCACGAATTTTTACTCGGTTTTGCTCTATCAGGTCCTGATTTTGCTCAACACCCCTCCTCTTTCGTCGTATTCATAAAAAGGTTTTTTTCTCAATACTCGCTGTCTTTTTGCAGTTACACATTATGCAACTAGGTTTTTATCTAGGTATTTGTACCTATTGTTATGGTATTGTTGTATTATGTATATTTTTATATGTAACACCCTAAAAATATTTTTAATTTTGTCATTTTTAACCCATTTTAATATTAGTAAATTAAGCTAAAAATATCATAGAATTCTAAAATTTTCTCGAGCGTTCCTGTTCTCTGTAGAGTATTCTAGAGGGACAACTAAAATATATAAAAGCGACTCGTTTCCAGAGTTAATCAGTCAATTCAATCAGTCAGTCAGTCAGTCAGTTGAGTTAGTTAATTAAGTTTGGGCATTAACATAATTTTGAATTGGCATATGATTTAGTGAGTAATTTTGTCATCGTGATTTAATATAGTTGATTTAATTAGACGTAATTTATATTGTACCTACTCATCCGTGTTTCTAGTTTAATTTCATAGATTGTAAGTACCTATTTCATAATAAGTACCTATTTAAACTAATTTTTGTGTTTATATTTCAGATTTTCTTAAATTTATATGAATTAAGGGCTTTAAATACCTTTACAAATTGGCAGAATAATCAAGCAATATGTCATCAAGCACTAGAAAGTTCAAATGCAAAAACAACCCTGATTCCTTCTGTTATATATGTGGAAATTTTACACTTCCACATCAACGAGCAAATATAACTGACTTCGTAAAAAGAGCTTACTTAGCTTATTTTGGCATAAAACTGGGGGACCAAGATAAATCGTGGGCTCCACATAAAGCCTGCACTATATGCATTGAAAGACTGCGACATTGGACGAAGGGTTCGGATTAAAAAATACCTTTTGGAGTTCCGATGGTAAGTTTATGATTTCATAAAACTACGTAATTTAATCACTAGTATACTGTAACTTACCTAAATGTAATTGTAATTAGGTACATAAACAAAAATTTACAGAAAATGTTTATAAGAATCTCAAATATTGCATAAGGTTGAAACACATAGAAATGTTAAATGTTTGGGTGATAACTTTTGATAAAATTCATAAAAACAAGTCTCTCGTCGCTTTTGTTAACGCTTTACAATTTTTTTTCCATATCAGGTGTGGCGAGAGCCTACTAACCACGAGACCGATTGCTACCTTTGCTTTGTCAAGACTTCGGGCTTCACTAAGAAAAATAAACATTGTATCGAGTACCCAAATTTCGACACCGCGATACGACCTGTGCTACATTCAAATGAGATCCCCATTCCAAAATTTAAGGGTCTGCCAACTCAAGAATTAGTTGAAGATGTTCCTGAAAATATTGTTAGGCACTTTGAGGAGTCAGACACCGATTTTGACCCCAGCGTATTTGAAAGTCAAAACGATCCGCAAAAGTTTAACCAGGCCGAGTTGAATGATCTTGTAAGGGATCTAAATTTGCCAAAAAAGGCTGCGGAAATTTTAGCTTCAAGACTTAAAGAGAAAAACTTGCTTACTTCAAACACATACATTTCATTTTACAGAAAAAGAGAAGAAGAACTTGTTAAATATTTTAGAACAGAGGATAGTTTAGTATATTGCTGCGACATAGTTGGTTTGTTAAAGAAGATGGGGGTTGAGTCTTACGATGCAAATGATTGGCGCTTGTTTTTAGACAGTTCGAAAAGAAGTCTTAAGTGTGTGTTGTTGCATAATGGCAATCTATACGGCTCGATACCGATTGGGCACTCAACAAAATTAAAAGAAAAGTATGAACATATAGAAAAGGTTTTAAATCTTATCAAATATAGGGAGCACGAGTGGATCATGTGTGTTGACTTAAAAATGGTTAATTTTCTGCTAGGACAACAAGGAGGGTATACTAAATATCCCTGCTTCCTTTGCTTATGGGACAGCAGAGCCAAGGAAGAACATTATTTCAAACAAATCTGGCCAGCACAAACATCACTTACTGTCGGAGAAAAAAACGTAATTAATCCACCTTTAGTGAGCAGAGATAAAATCATATTTCCTCCTCTGCATATAAAACTAGGCCTCATTAAACAATATGTAAAAGCTTTAGATACGAACGGCGTGTGTTTCAAATACATAACTTCAAAATTTCCAAGTTTAAGTTATGAAAAAATCAAGGCGGGAATTTTCGACGGTCCACAAATAAGAACAATGATTAAAGACAGCAATTTTCCTAATGTCATGAATGAACGCGAAAAAAATGGCTGGTTCTCATTCGTGGACTTGATAGAAAACTTTTTAGGCAATTATAGGGCAGATAACTACGAAGAAATCGTAAAAAAACTTTTAAGTGACTACAAAGAGTTAGGTTGCAATATGAGCATAAAAATGCATTTTTTGAATAGCCATCTTGACCAATTTCCAAGTAATTTAGGTGATGTAAGTGACGAACAAGGGGAGAGATTCCACCAAGATATCAAAAATTATGGAGAAACGGTATTAAGGCCGCTGGGATTCCCACATGATGGCTGATTACTGCTGGTGCTTGAAAAGAGACCTGCCATCAACAAGCAAATACGCTAGAAAGTCTTACAAAAGAAAATTTTTGCCACAGTGAAAGCTTCATATCTGTTTTTTTTTTTATTTTAAGTCATTTCTATCGTTATAATGTAATTTTACTGTAGTTTGAACTGCTTGTATTCATGAAACTTGAAAAAAAAATTTAACACATGACTTAATTTTTTAGTCCTAATTTGAAAAATCTGGAAAATGGCACATAGGCTGTCGACAAGAATCAGGACCTGATAGAGCCAAACCGAGTTGAAATTCGTATTCAGCGCACCCAAATTACCTAGAATCAAGTGTCAGATATCATTCAATAAAATACGTGTTGCCCAGTGTTATCTCAAGAACTAGAGCCAAATCGGAAAAACTACTTTCATTTCAGAAACCCCAAAATACCCTAAATTCGTACGAATTTCCATGGCAACGAAAAAAAAAAGTTTTTTTGTTGACCTGTGTAATTAATTAATCAAATAGTATGCCAGTATGCTAGGTTAAGTGGCTATGTTTGCCCTATTATTGTATTAAGTTTAATGTATACGTAAGATTGTACTTGTATGTTAGGTTAAGTGGCTATGGATTGTGAATGATCCCCAATAAAGATTTTTGTTTTTTATATAATCTTCCTAAAATTGAATAATGTGTACTTACGAAGGCCATTCTCTCATTCTTAAATGTCAGAGATGAGAAGACAGAATATTAAATCAAAGACTAGAACGA
Organism: Bathynomus jamesi; assembly: GCA_023014485.1. NCBI lineage: Eukaryota > Metazoa > Arthropoda > Malacostraca > Isopoda > Cirolanidae > Bathynomus > Bathynomus jamesi. The sequence goes on from JAJOZX010011688.1 coordinate 7,900, forward strand.
AGTTAGCGTCCAAATCAAATACCAAACACAATATTACTTATCACCAAATGAAACAGGATTGAGAAGCTCAACTTTGTAATGAAAATATAAAAATAAATGCGAACTATAAACGGAATAAAATGCAAAGAATCAAAACTTAAATGATTAATAAAAAGTCACACTATAAAATTTTTTAGAGATGAAGAAATCAAAATCAGAATGAATTATAAAATAAAAACAATGTCTTCGCAATTCTCTACCAGAAATTTTTTTTTTTTTTTAACTGAGAAGCGAGTAACGTTGCATATCATTTTAACTGTTCTGAATAAGGATGTAATTTTTCTCCTACAGTAGTTATATGATGAATGCCCTTCTTTTCAGAATTTTACGACACAAATACAAACCAAGCAAGATATATGAACACAAAAAATGACCAACCAATGAAATATTAAATAATTTCAAAATTCTACAATGAACTGAGCGATTCTACGATCTACGACAAATAGCTGAATCAATTTTAACTAAAAAATTTACACCAGAAATTAATATTAAATAGAATGAAATGCTGAACTTTCTAAACATAATCTACGTAATAAAATATCAGTTCGATATTCAAAATCATGCAACAAAAATGTAATTTTTAAATTATCTACTTTCACGCACTAATTTTCTCTCTTATTTAGCTCTATTTCAATATAGTGTATGTTGTTTTTTAGATTTAAAATCAAGAAATATTTTTGTTTATTCAAGAATCCATCCATCCATCTTGTTCTGCCTATCAGGCAGGTCCAACTCGTGTGTCCCGCCAAAGTGTTCTATCCTGAGCTATCCTTTTCATCTCATGGTAGCTCCTGCCTGCCTCCAAATCATCCAGCAATGCTTTCCTTTTCCTTCCCCTCGGCCTTCTACTTTTATATCTACCCTCTATCACTCCCTTCAACAATCCTTCTCCTCTAAACACGTGTCCGATCCATTTCTTCTGTCTTTCTCATCACCTTAATGAGTCTTCTTTCCTCCCTCACCTATTGCAGTACTTCCTCATTACTTTGGTGTTCCCTCCAGGTTATCTTTACTATTCTTCTCCAAATCCACATTTCAAAACATTCCAGGAGTTTCTTTTTCAGTTGTTTTCAGTGTCCAAAGAAAAGATTTCTTTGGTGAAAGAAATATTATTTATACTTTTGAGAAAGTCTCAAGAAAGTATATGAAAATATATTTTTAAAACTTCACCGACTTTATGGACCTAATTTAACTTAACCCTTTTGCTGCGAGTGGCCCACATACTGTTCCAAAATTCGTACCAAAAAGGTTAAATTATACAACTAGGACCTTCTCTGTTCTATGGGCACCATTGAAATGAGAAATTAATATTTTTTAAACTTATTTTAACTTTTTATTAATAATTAATCAGTACATTTTGAATAGGATATATTTAATTTATTTAATTTAATAGCTATGAACATAAACACAAAATATGTCGTTTCTTCAAAAATTTGACCATAATTTGCGTTGAAAATTGGACATAGGTTAGAGGCCATCTTATTCTTAGTTCGTTATTATTGGTCATACCTTACCTTGCCTAGCCTAGCCTGACATGACAACCAATATTCGTAAATAAAAATAATTTCTTCACCTTAAACTATGAAATTTACGGAAATATACTTTGTTAATCATAATGCAAACACAAATTTAGTTTGGTCGGTGCCCATAGAACGGAAAAGCCCCTACAACTAAAACACGAATCAAAACAGTATCCATGTAGGACTTAAATACCCTATTATTTCACATCAAAGAAAAAGCACGCATCAATCAAGATTTCCAACTTCAAATTCAAGGTCATTGACTAAAAATTTAATTTAAAATTTATTTATAAAAAGTAATAATTGGAAAGGTTAATAAAAAAATCTTTCATTTTTTAACTTTTGTAAATAAAATACTTCTATATTTGCAACTTAAACAGTTAATCGAGACAAAGTTTAGGAAAAGACTTTAAAGCTTAAAACGAACTATAAATTATCTAAATACATTAAGACCTAACCCTTTATTTTACAAGATTAGTATCAAATGGGAACAACAAAGTAATATATTTATATGCCCTCAATGCTAAAAATTCAAGTATCACAATCATTATTATTTATATGATCGACAAATCTTAAATTACAAAATAGTTTACAAATACCTTTTTTGTATAATACAAAGCATTGAAAATAAAGTATTTGGACTAAAGAACCATGGCTAGCCATCCAAATATTAACAGCATTCCGCCGTAAGGGGTGAACTGACGGACAGCGCGAGACCCAGACAAAGCGTACCAGTAGCATGTGCCGCTAAAAATCAGGGATCCAAGAGCCAGCAACGGACCTGCCTTTAAAGGAAAACCAATGACAAAGGATAGCCATCGCTACGAATAGCAATTAATGTACAATTAAAAATAATTGAAGAATTGTTTTAGTCTGGTTCAAAACATGAAGAACATACGAGATAAAGAATGAACGAGCCGATATGGAGTATAAAGAGTTATCGGCAAACGACCCTCTTCAGCCAATCTTATTTCTAAGCGGAGAAATAAAGTTTTCCCTTTTCCTTTCAAACTCGTCGAATTGACAATGTATCCGTACGTACTACTGGGGGGGGGGGGGGGGGGGGTCAAAGTTACAATTTGGTTGGAGAACTTTGCGCAGAAATTTACACCATCCGCGGAACTCGATCTCGGGACTGCGAGACAAACTCTCAGTGGTCACATATTTTAAAGTTTTACAGGCTACCCAATTGATTTAAAAACAAATGCCCCATTTAAGAGCCTTTATAGGTTTAACCAAGTGCCTGATATCAAGCCGACACGAATTAATTATATCGGACTTAATACCACAAAATGAATAGGTAGTACAGGGTGGCCCAAAAGTAGGTATACAGTTTCATATGTTGATTTTTTAAATTCAACTGTATACCTACTTTTGGGACACTACACGAAATCACCCGTAATAATTTAGTAGTTTCACTTTTAAGAACACACAAGGAAGTAAAGCTTAAAGTGTTGTGGGGCTTGATATTACTTAACTATGACCTCGACAAGAAGACAATTATGATGGATTCACATTACGATTACAGTATCGCAATAAAGCTTTCAAAATACAATAAAGAATGCGGTATCTAAATTTACAATTAAGAAATAGAGAAAAAAAAATACTAATATTTAAATTTGCTTAAAATTGCTCAAAAATGTAGCTTGAATTTTTGAAAACAATTGCACAGTGATCCCAATTTATAGTATTTACAAATGTGCAATAGTTAAATGCGCAATAGTTTGAAAAGTGCATTTACAATATAAAGGTATTTCATCATAACTCCGGTTTGGGTGGGGTGGGGGGGACCAAAGTACATTGAGAACTGAATAATGTTGACGTGGCTCTCAAAGTGTGTTCCGCTAAAAGTGCAAGAATGAAGGAGGCTCATTGTTGTCAACGTAAGGTTTCTGAGCAGTCCGAAGCAATTTCTTAACTCCGGACTCCACCCAGTCAGTTTTCCAATCTTCCTCGTGATCTTTGCTCGAGTTTTTAACCACCATTTTTAAAAGCAAAGCAATAAATATGCTAAAGCTTCGAGGTTAGTTGATGAGGTTGTTTAGCCTACTTCGCGACATACAAGGTCATATGACGGAGGGGACCTACAGCTTCACGTGGGATCCGAACAACGAGTCACTACATCATCTGGACGCAGACCCAATGTTGCTTATTTCGCTGACCTAACCGACGAGAAGCCGTGTTACGACATTGGCTACGACGTAACCCTACAGCTTTGAGGGTTGGAGCTTTCCAAGATACCTCAGTTGGATCCAATCCGGGACGATAAATATAGCACTGACCTTAACAGATTTTTCAACCAATTCTCAATCCCTGATAATTACCGAATATTACTTAGGCCGGCCGCACACAGGATCGTCTCGCGACTCACGACTGACGACTTGAGTCGTGACGAAAGTCGCGTGACTTTACATTGACAGAATTGGAGCCCGGCACACCGCACCGACTGCGACGCGATTCTGGGGAATCGCTGCAGAGTGCGGGGGCTCCTATTCCGTTAATGTAAAATCACACGCGACTTTCGTCACGACCCAATTCGTCAGTCGTGAGTTGCAAGACGATCGTGTGTGCGGCCGGCCTTATTGTTTGGTATACGATTTTAAGCAGCTCAAGATATGGTTATACTAAAACTACAAAAAAAAATTGTAAATATTACTGGTACCAAACCTGTTTCTATACAATGCTGCGCCAGTCCCATTACTTTGGAGAGCGTTACAATTTACATAAACCTGCAATTCACTTCCTAGTCAGGCCTTAATTATGTTGCGGTAGCTAGCATAACCGATTTGACAGCTACTTATTAACTTTTTTTTATGCAGAAAGGAGGGGGCCGAGGGCGAATGCCCGCAAAAGCACCCCCTTCCTCCCCATTGAAGAAGAAGAAGAAGAGAGCCAAAATCAAGGTCCAGGGCATTTGAAAGATTGGAGGTCAGACAGGAGGAAAGATGGACTGAGTCCGAAGATTGTTGCAGCGTTCACTGGTTGAGTAGATGAAAAATTGAAAATAGTGATTAAGCCTCGCGTTAGAGAGTTGAACAGAAAAGGAATGAGAAAGTGTAGAAAGTCTGGTGCTGCGTGCTCTCCTTGAAGGAGGAGGCATGCAGTTAGAGAGTTCGGAAGAGCAGTGTCCGTTATTATAGCGATAGTAAAGAGAGAGTAAGGCGACATTGCAGTGGAGACGGAGGGATTGAAGACAGTAAGAGGCGGGGAATTGATGAGAGAAAAAGCTTTTGATTCCACCCAGTCAAGTACGGCTGTGTGGATTGTGCCACCCCATACATGATAATCATACTCCATACAGGGGCGGACGAGACCCCTATACAGAGAGCAACTGAGCCGGGGTAAAGAAACTGCGTTGGTGGTACATCGCAGCTAACCTCTTAGAAGCTGCTTTGGAAAGAGAGTATAGAGAGTATATGTGATGTTTCCGGGAAAGATCACGAGAAAAAGAAATGCTAAAAAATGTAAATGAAGAGGAATGATTGAATTTTGTGTTGTTGAAGGTAAGGGGAGAGTCGTGTGAAACAATGTGACAAGTAGGCAAAGGAGGAACCGAGTTTTTGAGGCATTGAAAGCAACAAGGTTTTCTCTGCCCAGGGTTAGCAAAAACCGGGTTTTTCACAAAAACCCAACCCAACTGGGTTTTTGCTAGGTTTTTGGTTTTTTGATGGGTTGAATTTTTTTTAGAAAGGTTCGATAATTATGTAGTGCCTAATATATCTATTATTTTATTAGTTTATTTATCTAACCTACAATATATATATATAATATATATATATATATATATATATTATATATATATATATATTAAAAAGACATCTTTATTTCACAAAGTTCAGATATGAGAGATGATAATGACATATTAGAATTTTCTCCATTTTAATTTTAGATCTTTCCTTTATTTCTTAACAGCAGATTTCAGCTTTATTTAGACCTAGCTCAAATTAAAAATTTTAAGATGCCAAACTCAAAGAGTTATTATAGAGGTGGAAGATCTAAAGCTAGCAAATGGGATGAGGTGACTTTGTTAAGTGATCAGCCTACTAGAATACTATGCAATTATTGCAAAGAAAGTATCACTCAAAAAATTGTGTGTGTGAAACATCATCTAGAGAAATGCAGTAAAAGAAAGTGGAATGTTTTGAAAATGAGGCAAGAGGTATGCCGAGACTCGAATTTGGAGCATCAGTTGAAACTGATTCACTTCCTCCAACTTTGGCTTCTGGCAAAGATGATCCACTGGTCTAAAAAAAAAAAAAAAAAAAATCTGCTTCTCCCAATTTAATGGGTGATCGAAACTAATTTTGGAGTGCTGAATCTGAAAATCACATTAGTTTTTCTCTATCGGGTCACGTTATCTAGATATCTGTAACCCTTATTTAAACGTTTACAGGCAGAATACACTCAAAACTTGAAAGCTCAGTATCACAGAGAGAAATTTTTGAAAATCTACTTATAAATCTTTTATTTGTATCTGCAGTAAAACAGAACAGAACAGAACAAAAAAGGATACGTACACATGCATTATTACATATCAACTGCTACATATAGTTCACTTTCTTAGAAGTGAGTTTTCTTGGATTTGCGTCTATACTCAGTAGAGCCTTCCCGTTTTAGCATCCAGCAAAAGTCACCAAGCATGCAAGGGTCCCATCGTCCTTGGTAGTTTTTTCCATCATTGCAATGTCCTGATGAAACCGCTCTCCATGTTCATCTGACACTGAGCCAAGGTTATCTGGAAGGAAATCCAGATGGCTGTGCAAAAAATGGATCTTCAGAGACATTCTAACCCCAAGTTGTTGGTATGCATCCAGCAGCTCGGTGACCATTGCTTCATAGTGAGGGGACTTCGTTGAGCCTAAGAAGTTGTCACAAAGATTCTTAAAAGAATTCCAGGCTCTTAGTTCGTTTGCATTGAGAGTGCTCAAAAACTGTTCATCCTTTAAAAGCACTCTTATTTGGGGACCAATAAAAAAACCTCCTTTCATCTTCGCATCACTAACGCTAGGAAATTTTGAATGCAGCTTCTTCTGTGTCAAGCACTTTGACAAAGTTCTTTATCAACCCTAGTTTGATATGCAGAGGGGGGCAAAATAATCCTTTCTTGATCAACTAATGGCTCATACTTCATACTATGCTGTCCTGGCACAAAGGCTTCACGTGGTGGCCAGTCCTCCTTTACATAATGCTGCTGTGTTGCTCTACTGTCCCATAAACACAGAAAGCACATGTACTTGGTAAAGCCACCCTGCATTCCCCGGAGAAGTCCTACCACTTTTAGGTCTCCACAAATCTTCCACTTACATTGATCATACTTGATTGCATTCAGAAGTATTACCATGTTCTCATATGACTCCTTGAGATGAACTGAGTGTCCAATTGGAATGCTTGGGTGAACGTTCCCATTGTGTAACAAAACAGCTTTAAGACCACTTTAGGCCTGTTCAAAAATCAACTTTTTCTTATTTTCATAGGTTTCTGTACATTTTCCCATGCTTTTTGACCTGAAAAAGCCGAAAATCACAACTATTTTGACCTAGGATGTTGGGAAGCATTGCCGCATGGAGCTTTAAATTTTCTGCCTTGAAATCGGCCAAAACGCCAAGTCCGGGGTCCCTTGAATTATGTTTTGCACTTTAACTTTTGATCTAAACAAGATAGAGCAACAAATTAGGTATCAAATGAAAGAGCATAAAATTAATAAATAATAATAATAATAATAATAATAAAATAAACAAATAATAATTAATAATAATAATAATTATCTATCATTTTTCAGGAAACAACAGAAACTCAATCAGAATCTAGAAAACCATCTACAAGTTACAACTTCACAATGGCATTAAGCAAGGAGCTGAGGGAGCTCCGTGGGCGCACAGTTGATATCTCAGAACCTCCACGTACTGTCCACAGGCAGGTGTCAACTGGGCCATCTACCAGATCTCTCTCTGAAACTTTCCTGGTTGGATACCCTTCAGCTTTTATCAGTGGTTCCCAGCTTCCCACCAACAGACAGGCGTTCCAGTATTTCCTTAATCTTCAGAATTTACCGGAAAATGCAGGGAGGCCCATGGTTCAAGACCTTGCATATGAAACAGTTGAATCTATCATCCCATTCTGGCAGATGGCTAGGATCAAGACAATGACCAAGTACAACGCAATGAAGCTCTTCATGAAACTACATGAGAAACATCGTGCTCTGGTGAAAAGCAAAGGAAGAGCAAGTAACCCTGGAGGAAAAAGAGGAGCATTTGTGCTGGAATTAGACAGCCTGTTCGATATAGGAGCTCCAGATGCAATCCAGGAAATACAGAACAACAGACTGTTATCCAGAGAGAAGAAAGATGAGGATATCAGGTTCTACGAAGACCAAAAGACTGAAAGGAAAGGTCATATGTCTGGTCATGACAAGATTTTTGAGACAAGATCCCTGCAGCAAGCAGCGAGGAATGAAAGACTGCAGCATAGACAAGAACAAGGTAAAACTAATTACTTTGAACGTTACAAAAAGTTTTAAGTTTTACTCCATTGCGATATTTAGCATGTACTTAACAATTACTGTCTTAACATGTTGTACTATTTTACAGCTGCAGCAGAACAAGAGGCAGTTGTTCATGTGGATGACATTACCTGGGGTGACTCAACTGACAACGACGCTAACACAGAGGACATGGATTACCATCAGCCTCGTCCTGGATGTTCTCACCATCAAGACACTGTGACTAGTGTGACTTTGACGTTTCCAAGGAAGGTCATGGAATGTGATGTCATCTGCAATACAGCTGATCGTCTTGGTTTATCAGACAATCAAGTTACTGCCATGGTTTCTGCCACCTTGAAAGCTGGAGGGGCTGATCTGGATAACTTCGTCATCTCAACCTCAACAACACGTCGCAACAGAATGCTGTCCAGGTATAATATCAGCCAGAGTCACATGTCCAAGTTTTGTGAAAACCCCCCACAGTACGCTGCCTTACACTGGGATAGAAAGTTGCTCAAAGATGTCTTGGGCAGTGAACCTGGAAGTACCTCAGAGACTTTAGCTGTGCTAGTGTCTGGTCCACCTTCATACACTGAAGGAAAGTTATTGGGAGTACCTGTCATCGACAATTCTTCTGGCACAGCTCAGGCTGAGGCTTCAATGGATTTACTGGAGACATGGGAACTTACGGATAATGTTACTGCCCTTGTTTTTGACACTACATCCAGTAACAGTGGAGTTCACAGAGGAGCTGCCAAACTGCTAGAGAAAATGCTGAAAAAAAGGTGTTTTATCTGGCCTGTCGACATCACATCCTGGAAATCCTAGTAGGAGCAGTTTGGGAGAAGCTGTTTGGGAAGGTGAAGGGGCCAGATAATCCCTGGTTTGAGCATCTGAAGGATGTTTGGACGGACTTGTCCAAGGAAAACCCAAAGATGCTGGCTATCAACAGCAAATGGCTGAAGGAAAAGAAGAAGAACAGTGAAGAAATACTCCAAGACATTCTAACAGCAGAAAGGCTTCCAAGAGCCAACTACAGGGAAATGGCTGAACTGACAGTCATTGTTCTTGGAGGAACCTCCTCAAGGTATTCACTGGAGTCGACCAGGCGCCATTCATCAGGCCAGATGGATGGCCAGAAACCTGTACTCCATGAAAATGCTGATGTTTGCAGATCAACTTGAGTACGACGAAGACACTGTATCAAAGCTGGAAAGACTCAACACCTTCCTTGCGCTGTTCTACACTCCTGTATGGATGATGTCAATGTCTGCTGCAGATGCTCCCATGAATGATCTAAGTCTAATCCAGGACATGTTGAAGTACAAGAAAACTGATCCAGAGCTTGCTGATGCAGTATAAGATGGAAAACCACAAATGGTACCTGACGCAGGAAGTCGTGCCATTTGCCCTGTTCAGCAGTAGATTGAGTGACACATTGAAGCACGACATTGCTGCCCAGTTACATGCCACTGAGAAGCCAGACAGCTTCAGAACAGGAAAGCCTCTATTCCAGAGAGTCACAGCTAAGACCACCCTGGTTGATCTCATTGGCCCAGAATCACATTTCCTGCTGGACACACTGAACATTGGATCCGAGTGGCTTCTGGAACCTGTCACGTCTTGGCCACAGAATGAGGACTACAGAAAAGCGTTGGACTATGTTAAGAATCTGAAAGCGGTGAATGACATTGCTGAACGTGGTGTCAAGATGATGAGCGACTTTGCAAATGTCATAACAACAGATGCCAAGCAAAGGGACTATCTCCTTCAAGCTGTGGAGTTCAACAGACGCCGCTTTGACAGCTTCAAGAAACAAACTCTCAACAACTGACTGTGTAAATGTCATTATGAAATTAATCATCATGTAATGCTTTCACTTCTTGATCGATTAGACTTGTGACCATTTCTTGTTCCAAGACTATCATAATTGTATAAGTTAGAAAGAGGATTAAAAACACTTTAATTTGGTGCCTATTTTGTTGCTCTATCTTGTTTAGATAAAAGGTTATAGTGCAAAACATGATTCAAGGGACCCCGGAACTGGTGCTTTTGGCCGATTTCAAGGCAGAAAACTTAAAGCTCCATGCGGCAATGCTTCCCAACAACCTAGGTCAAACTGGTTGTGATTTTCGGCCTTTTCAGGTCAAAAAGCATGGGAAAAAGTACAGAAACCTATGAAAATAAGAAAAAGTTGATGTTTGAACAGGGCTACTCCACTTACTAGAGTCAATGAACAGACGCCACTCGTCTGGAACATATTCTATTTTAACATACAAGAATAAACTTTCAAAATCTGAGCAGTAACATAGCTGATTTACAGTTTGAAAGTAGCACGATATGTCGGAGATTCTCTTGCAAAAAGAAGTAATGCGCACATCACCCTGAACTAATTTCCACTCCTTAAATCTCGACGCTAAAAGTTCAGTCTTGCCCTTTGAAAGATATAAGTCCCTAACCAAGTCATTCAAGTCTTGCTGAGTTATGAAATGTGATTCAGAAGAAGATTCTGGACAGTACTCTTCATCAGAAGATTCATTTGCTTGTTCTGACAATGCTTCCTCTTCATAGATCTTGTTTAACTAATTTGTTAGAATTTTATAACGAAATAGTGCGCGAATACGATAGGCATAGAGCGGCTGACATTATTTATTTAGATTTTAAAAAGGCGTTTGATACAGTTCCGCATAGAAGATTAATTGCGAAGGTTAAAGCGCACGGTATACGCAGTCAGATAGCTAACTGGTTAGAGGAATGGCTTCGTGCTAGGAGACAGAGGGTCGTTGTTTATGGTAGGGAATCGGGGTGGTTGGATGTAGGTAGCGGTGTCCCACAGGGTTCAGTGTTAGACCCATTGCTATTCGTAATTTACATTAACGACATAGATGTAGGATTGACTAGTAATGTTAAAATTCGCGGACGATACTAAAATAGGTGGTAAGGTTGTTAACGAGGATGATAGAAATAGGATCCAAGAAGATGTAATTAGGATTATGGAGTGGACGGATAAGTGGCAGATGCAATTTAACATAGACAAATGTAAAGTTTTGCATATAGGTTCTCGTAACAATAATTACACGTACACGATGGATGGTAGAGTTAGCGAGTTGACGAGGAAGTAGATTTAGGCGTACGCCTATCTAAGGATTTAAAGGTTAGGAACCAGTGCCTGGAGTCTTGCGCAAAAGCTAATAGGATGTTAGGCTTCATAGCGCGTAATTTCGAATTTAAATCGAAGATTATAATATTGCCCCTTTACAAGTTCCTAGTCAGTCCTCATTTAGAATATGCCATTCAGTTTTGGTGCCCGTATTTGCATGAGGATATTGATAGGTTAGAAAGGGTTCAGCGTCGTGCCACAAAACTAATTCCGTCATTGCGCAACAAGCCTTATGAAGACAGGATTAAAGAGTTAGACTTGCATTCACTCGAAACTAGGAGATTAAGGGGAGAGCTTATTGAAGTTTTCAAAATCGTTAATAACATCGATAACATAAATTTTGACAAACTGTTCACTTTCGATAATAGCAACACTCGTAATAACAGATTTAAGTTGCGTGGCAGAAGTTTCATTACTAATATCGCTAAAAACTTCTTTACGTTTAAAGTAATTGATAAATGGAATAATCTTCCTGCACCCATCGTGAACTCTACCAGCGTTAATATGTTTAAGAACCGTCTAGATAGGCATTTTAAAAATATTAACGTTGTTTAAAATAAAAAAAACAATTAGCCACAGGAGCTCTGGGGGGGGGGGGGGTCGAGGATGAGTCTGTTGACAATGATGCCAGCTTGTGACATGCCAGCTTGTGACATGCCAGCGTGTGATGCCAGCAATGAAATTACTATTAAAAAAAAAAAATTAGACTAACACGAACGTAGATGTAGCTCGTATCGTAAACTAACCCACTTTTTGTTTAACTTTACCTACTTTTTTTTTCTTATCCTCTCCTTACTTGCATGTCTGTAGTTTGCATGGTATGACAGTGAATTAAGACTGTGTTTGCATGGTTTGTAAGCGTTCTTATTTTACTTCTCTTCATCTTTCACCCCTTTCCTATTCTCTTCGACTATTTTTCCGACTTGTCAGCAGTGGCTGGCAGATGATGATGGTGTCTTTTTCTCTTTTTCTGAATGATGTTAACCCACGAGTGATAAGGTTTTGCTACTTACTTAATCTCTTATTCTCTTCTCTTAACCCCCAACTCTTTTCTTTCTCTCGGGCTAACCTTAGAGTGGATCTTAGGGTCTTTGTTAGCCTTAGCTTCTGTAGATCTGTAGATGATGTTGGCAGAAGATTCTTATCTGCTGGTGTTGGAATCGGAAGCTCATCACTATGAGGAACAGATTTGATGGCAGAGGCTACCACAGGATAGTCAATTTTATTCCTAGTTTTTGATGTAAGGCCAGCTACTTTGCTCTGACAGAAATAGCAATCGTCAACATGGTTCTTTTGCTCACGCCAAACCATAGGTACTGCGAATCCCATACCTTTCCTTCTACCATTGAACCAATCACGTAAATTCATTGCACAGCTACTACAGCAAACATGTGGGGCCCATCTTTTGTCTTGGTCACCAATATGACAGCTGTAGTTGTGATAATATGCTGTTCTTATCAGAGGAGTCATATTCCTGAGCTGTGAAGTTGGAGTAAATAGACCACAGATGTAACAAAATAAATCTGGACTGTTCATGCAACCCCTTGAAGCACACATCATAAATCTAAACAGTAAAAAAGCAATTATTGTGTTTTGTATTGAAGTAAAATGAACTACAGGGTGGGCCGTAAGTTTCCATACATAGGAAAAATAAACATTTTTTTATGGACAACCATTTTTATTTATATAATATGCTCTACATGGTTGCCATTGTTTTGAAAACACGTTTCAATACGTGTTCCCCACTGTTGATGAACACGCATTAGCACAGTTGACGTTATGCTTGTAATGGCGTTGGTGATACGTTCCTTTAGATGATTTATGTCTCGTATCTTTTCCTGATACACCATGGCCTTCAAGTGCCCCCAAAGATAGAAATCAAGGGGGGTGAGATCTGGGGATCTGGGAGGCCACTCCACAGGACCACGCCGACCAATCCAAGCATCCGGAAACTGCTGATCCAAATACCGACGCACGTGAAGACCATAATGAGGTGGAGCTCCATCTTGCTGGAAGTAAACTGGGAAGTTACCTTCCTCGTTTAGCAGGGATGGGAAAATCACTTCTTGCAACATGTTAAGATACCTTTCGGCATTAAGATTTCCACTGACAAAAATTGGTCCAATAATTCTGTCACCCCATATCCCGGCCCACACCATCACTTTACCGGCACCTTGCATCTTCGTCGGACTCAGCCAGTTAGGGTTAGCATTACTCAATAACGTATGTTTTGCCGATTAACCTCTCCATTGACATAAAAATTTGCTTCATCAGTAAACAAGATCTTACGTCAAACGCATATTCTTAGGGTATCTGAAACAAAAACAAACGTTTAATTTTTCCTATGTATGGAAACTTACGGCCCACCCTGTATAATCATAAAATTAGTATAAAACAGTACCGTATTAAAACATCATATTCTGACAAAACTGACCTAACGTGCAAAAATGAAGTTCATTTTCGAAATCAGCACCCTATAATTATCAGGTCATCCCATAAGTAATGTTTTTTAGATCAGAATTTGAAGGACAAAAAAAATACTCGATTGAAACTTTTTAATCTAGTATATATTTTTCATCGGAATCAATGACACTCTGCCAACGTCCTACAAGCTTTTCAATGCCATGTTTATAAAATTCAGACGGTTTTGAGGCAAAAAACGTACAAAGACTGGTGTGCAGGTCATCTAAAGAAGTATACTGTTTCTCATCAAGATAGTTTTGCAGATTCCTGAAGAGATGATAATCTGAAGGCGCAAGGTCTGGAGAATATGGAGGATGTGGAAGTTTTTCCCACCCAAGCTCCTCAATTTTTGCAGAAGTGATCCGAGTAGTATGAGGAAGGGCATTGTCGTGGTGGAACACGATTCCTTTCCAATTAACCAAAGGTGGTCTCTTTTCTTTTAGTGCAGTGTTCAATCGATCCAGTTGTTGACAGTAGACTTGAGCGGTGATTGTTTGGTTGTGTAGTGAGGTTTCAAAGTGTATTACACCACCTTTATCCCACCAAACACTGAGCAACACCTTCCGAGGGTGAAGATTTGATTTTCGCTGTTGGTGTTGCTGGTTCTCCGGCACAAACCCACTGTCGATGGCGCTTAACATTCTGGTACAGTATCCACTTTTTATCACCAGTCACTAAAAGGTGCAAAAATGGATCTTGGATTTCACGGGAATGAAGAGCTGTGCTAATGTTTACCCGCACCCTCAGATTGTCGACCGACAATTCATGTGGCACCCATTTTCCTAACTTAGGCACTTTCTTGAGTTGTTGCAAATGTCGATGGATGGTGGACGGGGATGAATTGAGTTTCTGGGCTAATTCTTCGACAGTTGTTGAACAGTCTTCTTCAAGTGCGGCTAACAGCAGGTCATCATCAAACTCAGCAGGGCGTCCAGACCGTGCTGCATCTGTCAAACAGCAGTCACCATTCCTAAACTTTTGAAACCATCTTTGACATTTCCTCACATGCAGAATATTGTTGCCAGAAACATCCTGAATGTTTCGTGTTGCTTCAGTAGCACTATTCCCTTTTTTGAACTCGTAAAGCATTATATGCCTGATATGCTCTTCTGATACTGCCATGTTTATGAGGGGTTCACATAAAGCAAAACACACGTCTTCACTGGTCAAGGTCTTTAAAGTATGTAGCGAAACACGATAGATCTCCTCTTAGATATAACCTTCGGAAAATTTATGCTTAAACCGAGTAGGACTAGTTTAAACTCAATCTATCGTAAAAAACGACATTACTTATGAGATGACCTGATAGTATAAAACAGTAGGTTTTTACCAGGAAGCAAAACTGTTGTTAGGTTGTGTTATAAGTGAAAATGTGCCTGAAATGAGTGACACCAGTGCAGGTTCTTCATCATCCACATTCTGTCATTCAACACCAATAAAGCATAAAAGGCAAAGATCAATTACACCATTTGTGGTAAGAACGACTGTGGACCAAAAGGAAGAATTAGATCTACAAGTTGCAAGGTTCTTTTTTTCAGCTAACATACCCTTCAACATTTTAGAAAATAAAGAATTTATAAAATTAATCAAAGGTCTAAGATCAGGATATGAACCACCAAACAGGAAAAGGTTGGCATCTGATCTGTTAATAAAAGTTAATGATCAAGTAATCCATGAAATGACGAATGACCTTAATCTTGATGATTGTACCATTACCCTTATACAAGATGGCTAGAGTTCAGTAGGTAATAATCCTATTATTGCGCACAGTATTCATAATGGAAAAAAGCCATATCTGATTTCAGCAATAGATGCTAGAAGTACAAAAAAGACAGCAGAATATTGTGCACAGTTAGCTAGAGAAGCAATAACAAAAGCTAAAGAAATATATGGCATTGATGTAAGTACTGTATAACTATTTTGTAGGTACATTTTATTTTAGTTATAAACTGAATGTAATTCTCCGCCTTGGTATACTCAAATGCTCAGTTCCTTATGAGTTATGACATTTTATTTTCAGCTATTTGCTATATGCACTGATAACGAAAACAAAATGATAAGAATGAAAGAAATTCTTAAGGAGGGCAACTACAGTCTTATTACTTATGGCTGTTCAGCACACCATCTAAACTTGGTAGAAAAAGATGTCTCCCCAAAATCAGTTCTCAAGCATGTTGTAGAAATTAACAAATATTTCCAAAACCATCACCAACCTCATGTAAGCTACAAACAAATCCAATAAATTAGCTACTGTCAGCTTTACTTTTATGCATTAGCACTGTCACCACTAACGCACTGTCACCACGCACTAACTCATTAATAAGTTGCATAGGCTATTTATTTATGCTGTCAAATCCAGCAATATTTGTAATAAAAATTTATATTTTAGGGTTGGTTAATGGAGAAAGGAGGTATAATGCTGCAACTACCAAATGAAACCAGATGGAATTCTGTTAGAATGCATAAAAACCTATTTGTCAAATTACTCTCTATATATAGAAATAAGAGAGCATATTGAAGACATTGATCACAACACCGGAAAATTGATAGATAACTTATCTATACAGAGAGAGGCACTCAATTTCCAGTCACAACTCTTACTTGTTGGAAATGCTCTAGACAAGGTGTGTTTATATTATGCAGTTAAAATTACTTAACTTTAAATACCAATATTAATTTCAAGATATTTTATAGACTTATAGTGCACATTTTATTTATATAGAATCCTGTACTAAAGCACTACTAATAAATAATTAAAATACACTTCATTTTGGGTGTTGTAACTTGTAACACCAAAAAATAAATTCTAACTGCATAATTCTAAATGTTTACAGATGTTTCCATTCAGCCATATATAACTTTATAGTTTTTATTTTTTTTGTTACAGTTGCAGGCTGATAATACAACATTATCTGATGCTGTTGAAATTTGGCTCAATTTAATCCAATCCAAGATGAAAAATTAGCTCCATACAAAGATATTATTGAGAGATTTAAAAAAATGATGGAGCTATGTCATCTTTTGGCAAATATAACTGACCCAAAGTATGAAGGTAAATAGGACCTAAATGCTTAACTACTATCAATATATAAAACATAGGTAACTCAACTGTATGGGCAGAAGAGTTTTCTCTAATCTAAATCAAATCATCTGGCATTGCCATATTAGATAACAATTAGCATAAATTAGATACCTTAACATAAATTATATAATCTATATTATTAGCTTTATTTTTGTTTCCACACAGTTCTATTATTTTTTAGGACAAAAACTGAATAGAGTTCAAGAGGAAGAGGCTGAAGAATGGCTGATTGAAATAAATTCAGAATACATGGCAGGATATTATGCCTTCCACTTAAAAGACGCACTAACTTTTCCTCCTTATTTATTCAAAGATAGTACAGGCATAAAGTCAGGATCTATTTTTGTGAAGCACTTGGAAATTATATGGAATTCAATCATTAAATGATAAAGTGGTAACATTTATTAAATAATTAAGAGTAGGATTCGACGTGACGCCCATCAGTATCCCTGCACAGCTCAAATTGTTCCGCAGCATTTCTAAACACATTCTGGAGCATTTGCGGGGTTATGTTATCTGCAGCAGTTCGTATATGTGTACGTAAGTTTTCAAGACTTGTAATCTTCGTCTGATAGACGTGCGATTTCATAAAGCCCCACGCAAGGAAATCTAAAGGGGTTAAATCTGGTGATCTCGCTGGCCAAGGTCTGTTGCTTCCGCATCCGATCCAGCGATTTGGAAAATGTCCATTTAGATAATCCTGAACAATTTTGGCATAGTGACAAGGAGCACCATCATGTTGATAGACGACGGTACTAACAATCCTATCCCTGTCGTCTATCAACATGATGGTGCTCCTTGTCACTATGCCAAAATTGTTCAGGATTATCTAAATGGACATTTTCCAAATCGCTGGATCGGACACGGAAGCAACAGACCTTGGCCAGCGAGATCACCAGATTTAACCCCTTTAGATTTCTTTGCATGGGGCTTTATCAAATCGCACATTTATCAGATGAAGATTACGAGTCTTGAAAACTTACGTACACATATACGAACTGCTGCAGACAACATAACCCCGCAAATGCTCCAGAATGTGTTTAGAAATGCTGCGGAACGATTTGAGCTGTGCAGGGATACTGATGGGCATCACGTCGAATCCTACTCTTAATTATTTAATAAATGTTACCACTATCATTTTATGATTGAATTCCATATAATTTCCAAGTGCTTCACAAAAATAGATCGTGACTTTATGTACACCCTGTATAGTGAGCTCTACATCAGCTAGTAATTGGTAGAAAATTATTGAAATGAAAGAAAAAAAGAGACCAGGTTACCATTAGGTTTTGCTAAATTTATGAGATCTATTCATAGTTGTCCAGCCAGTTCCGGATCATTGGAAAGATTTTTTTCAACGTTTGGCTTGGTATGGAGTAAAATGCGAAATAGGTTAGGGAAAGAAAAGGCAGAAATGTTGGTTCGAATCTACCGCCACCTAAGGTCAAAAGATGCTGAACATACTGATCAATAATCAATATTAGGTACCACTTAAATTATTTAAATTATGAAGCTGAAAAGAAACATGATATATTTTTAGATATACTGTAGGTAGCCAATTAGTAGATAAATAAATTAGATACAGTATTAGATATAAGGTTCATAATGAAATATGTCAAATAAATAGTTTCTGGAAATTTTAGTTTATATTGGCCTTATCACATTAATTATAGTTTATAGTTGTTAATATATAAAACTGCATAACCATATTATAAAAAATGCCAAGTTAAAAATAAGTTTATGAGGAGTAAATCGATGTGGGTTTTTGCTGGGTTTTTGGGTACCAACCCTGTCTCTGCCCCAATTAGAGAGAGCAGAAAAATCAGAGGTCAGGTGCTCCATTGTCATCCTACACAGATCATGGAGTGGCTGTGGAGAGGGATGCTTGGGAAGCAGGTGGAGAAATGAAGAGTGGAATCATCAGCATAGGAGTGAATAGGACAGGAAGTGAGACTTAAAAGATCATTAATAAATAGAAGGAAAAGAGTGGGTGACAGGACAGAAACCTGAGGAACACCACTGTTGATAACTTTTGAAGAACAGTGGCCATCTACAACTGCAGCTATAGATTGGCCAGAAAGGAAATTAGAGATGAAGGCACAGATAGAAGGATAGAAACTGAAGGAGGGCAGTTTCACAATTAAAGATTTGTGCCAGACTCTATCAAAAGCTTTTGATACATCTAGAGCAGCAGTTCTCAAACTTTTTCTTCTTCTGTACCCCTTGAATTCTTTCACAAGATTTTCTGAATTTTTGAGAGAGAGTGAGGATTTTTACTTTCTTTACAACTGTGTGACTCATGGGCATTTGTTAATCATATATAAAATTAAAAGGGTTATATTTTTAGGACCCCTTCGCGTACCTTCTAAGATTCCCTCACGTACCCCTGAAGGTACACCATACCCCAGTTTGAGAACCACTGGGCTAGAGCAATAGCAAAAGTTTCACCAAAATCCTGAAAAGAGGATGACCATGAATGATGATTTCATATAGAATGTGGCACAAAATAAGAAACAGGAATGGAATTGGTTTGAGAAGTGTGTACATGAAGATGTTGGGCTCATGTTAGCTCAGTGGTCTTGGACTCTGGGTTCACTCCCAGTTGCTAGTTCCTGGGATAGGTTGGGCTGGCCACTCACCTATGCTCGAGTGCTAGTGTCGTGCAGGACATTCATACCCCTATGCAGTGGGGAAATGAGTACCCAGGCTTTAAATAGAGATGTTGGTCTCACCTGATGTACCACTAGAGGTATGCCCCACCCCAACTTTATCATAAGAGTTAATGCTGGATCCCGTAAGAATCCATTTATATTATGGGGCGATTTATTTAGGTGGCTTTGGCCCCAAGTTCCAAGCATTATGCCTACCCTACAGAGAATGGGAAATGAGTCTAGATAGATAATGAGTGTTACTGATGAAGACTTACAATATTTGGTCTTCGACACAGAGGTACACCAAGCAAGGCGAGAGTATGAAGGAAATGGTATCTGTTTGCCGTCTCATACACCTGTTTCAATTCCTCTGGGTAATCTCGCTGGTAAAAAACTGGAAATAAATGAAACAATTATGTTCAAACATTATTTGTATGATCTAGGACAGGGGTCCTGAATCAGATTGATGATGGATTTTATACAGACTATATTTTAAATGGAATACCCGACTTAAAGGAATACAAAGGACACCAAACAACAACAACAGACCAGCTGGTCCCTATGAGGCTGTCCATTTAAGAAAGGTTAAAAGATGTAATAAAATTTAAAGACAGTGAACGTTTTAAAGCAAAGAAAAGACATTTAAAGATAAAGTGAAAATTTTAAAGTACAGAGGAGGGGAATCCAAGTGAAAATTCTATAATACTTCTACGCACTAGCAAATGCTTCTTGAGATGACTTGTTTCAACTTCAAAATATAATCACCAATTTTTTAAAGTAACTCGCGCTGTAACAGTATTGCATAAGTATTGCTTAATCTTGCTAAACATGAAAATATTAAAATGACGCATGAAGTACTTTATATATTTTACTTAAAAGTCGACTTAAAAGTTTTTAACATTTTTTGATTACTCAAATATATTTCAAAATAAAGTTTTGTCGAACATAGCAAGCTATTATAGAAAATTACATTACATTGACTACAAAAAAGCAGATAATGAAACTGATCTGAATATAAAGTACTACCTAGGCCTTTCCAATCTCAAATAATAAAAGTAGTTATTTATAAACTAAATGCAACCTAAACACTTACCATGTGCTCCATAAGCTCCAAGTGCAACAGCGGAGGCACCCGACAGGCCAGCTAATCTAACAAACCATCTTGAGTAGGCAGGTATAACCAACATTCTTATAGGTGCGGCTTCAGCTACTTTTCTAATTGTCTCATGACCAGTCTTCTGTGGATAAAATTAAGTAGAAGAATGTAAATTTCATTCTAGTTAACAGGCTATACTTCATTTGTAATGGTGGAAAACAGACCTTGGGCTACACCCAGAGAGCAAGATTATTGTAACAAGCAAAATTGTGGCTATATAGTGCTGTAAACTTGGGATGTACATACAGTAAACAGGTAGACCCACATCATTTCTAACCAAGTTAAAAGACTATACTGTGCACACTTTTTCATTCAGTTTATCACACTTTAATATTACAGTTACCCCTTTTTATTCTAAATTTTGACAGAAAACCTGATTCTGACCATTATAACTAACTAACTAACTAACTAACTACATAGTAAACCGACAACTTCTTTCTCAATGCTCATAGATCTATGGCCAAGTCTCTCATTGATACAATTATCTTTCTATGAAGAAAAGAATCAGTAGTGTAGGATTAGCACACAGTTGAGATCTGGTACATTGTGATACTAGGTATATTCTATATTTATTTTCCAATTGTTAAGTTTGCATGTTCATTCTTTTTAACCAATCCAGTAGGGAATTGGTTATTGCAAGGGTTTTCAAGCTTTATCTGGTTCTCCGGAGCTTAGTTTGGCAAATATTGTTTAAATCTAAGAATTCTCAAGTTTTTCTCTCTTCTCACTGAAGTCTAGTTATATATTAAAAGTGTTATTTAGCAGAGCTGGGCACTTGCGGGTTTTTTGCGGTACTGCGGTACTACCGCACTACCAAAACCGGTACCGCATAACGCAAAGGATCGCTGAAAGTACAGGCTGTACTTTCAGCGATCCTTTGCGGTACTGCGTTATGCGGTACCGGTTTGGTAGTGCGGTAGTACCGCAAAAAAAAACGCAAGTGCCCAGCTCTGTTATTTAGTTATCAATATTTAACAATACATGCTCTGGACCCTGTTCCACTTCTGGAAGATACAACATAAATTACTGTTGGAAAGCCTATTAAGGTATTTTATTCGTTACAGGTCTTATAATTCTTTATCAGAGTTTACTAGACATTAAAATTGTCCACAATGTTGTTAATGATTAAGATAATTGTTAGGTAATGATTGGTATGCATTCAAATTGTAAATAAGTATGGGCAGAGTTAGATATTTAGCCTGCTTAAGAATTAGACACCTGACCTATAGTTATTGCCAGTTTGCAGTGCTTGTTCGAGCTTTTGATTCCTGTTAATCCAATCCTGCACTTTTGTGATTCACTCTCCCAACTAGCTATAGAGCCCATTATTATCACTATAGGATACCAGTCACCTTATTCTAGAGATTTGCTTGTTGCTCATCTTTGGTTTTATATTGTTTACAGGCTGCTTAAATTCAGGGTTGCCAAAACCGGGTTTTTCACCAAAAAAAACCAACCCAACTGAGTTTTTGTGTTTTTGATGAGTTGAAAATTTTTTTTAGAAAGGTTCTATAATTATGCAGTGCCTAATATATTATTTTATTAATTTATTTATCTAATCTACAATATACATTAAAAAGACATCTTCATTTCACAGAAAGTTCAGATATGAGATAAATAATGACATTAGAATTTTCTCCATTTTAATTTTAGATCTTTCCTTTATTTCTTAGCAGATTTCAGCTTTATTTAGACCTAACTCAAATTTAAATTTTTAAGATGTCAAACTCAAAGAGTTATTATAGAGGTGGAAGATCTAAAGCTAGCGAATGGGATGAGGTGACTTTATTAAGTGATCAGCCTACTAGAGTACTATGCAATTATTGCAAAGAAAGTATCACTCAAAAAATTGAGAGAGTGAAACATCATCTAGAGAAATGCAGTAAAAGAAAAGTGGAATGTTTTGAAAATGAGGCAAGAGGTAAGCCGAGACTCGAATTTGGAGCATCAGTTGAAACTGATTCACTTCCTCCAACTTTGGCTTCTGGCAAAGATGATCCAAAGATTATAAGTGAAAATGTGCCTGAAATGAGTAACACCAGTGCAGGTTCTTCTTCATCCACATTCTGTCATTCAACACCAATAAAGCATAAAAGGCAAAGATCAATTACATCATTTGTGGTAAGATTAAGTTCCTCATTTCTACCATATCTCAAGAGCTGAAATTTCTCAGTGTTAAATGTCATGTTGTCTTCTAACCATTTGTATATTTTGTTCATGTCCCTCTGCAAGGCCTCCACTTCATTTACATTGCTGATTTTTCTGCTGATCTTTGTATCATCTGCAAAGGATGTTACTATATTGTTTCTGTTTACTCCGCTGTCTATGTCTGTTAGCATGATAATGAACAGGAGTGGGGCCAGTACTGTCCCTTGTGGTACTGAGCTGCATACTTCTGATTCTGATGATGATATACCTTGAATTTTGACCACCTGTAGGCATTCTCTGAGGAAGTTGTAGATCCATTTTCCCACTTGGCCTATTATTCCCATATATTTCATTTTATGTGCTATTATACCATGATCACATTTGTTGAAAGCTTTAGCAAAATCTGTGTATATGACATCGTAGTTGTCATTGCTTTCTAGTGTATCTAGGATATTGTTGTAGTGTTCTATTAGTTGTGATAGGCATGATCTACCTGATTGGAATCTGTGCTGATTTTCGTTGAATCTTTCCAGTGTCTCCAAGAAATCATAAATTCTCTCTCTAACTATTCTTTCAAATACTTTGGTGAGGTGGGCTGTCAATGACACTGGTCTATAGTTTTTTGCTTGAGATCTGTCCCCTCCTTTATATATAGGAACAATGTTTGCTCTTTTCAAGATGCTCAGTATTTCCCCAGTGTCTAGGGATCTTCTCCACAGCCAGTATAAAGGTGTAGCTATTTCATTTTCACAGTTTTTAATCAATAATGTGTTCCAATTGTCCAGACCTGCAGCTCAATGTGGTTTCATTTGTCCTGTAGCTCTTGCTACATCTGGGGTAAAATCAAAGTCTGTTATACACTCTCCTTGCAATTTCTCTTCAAAGAATGCATCTATATCAGGTATCACTTTGTCACTTTTTGGGGTACTAAAAACTGATTCATACTGGGCTCTCAATGTTTCAAATATTTCTTTTGGATCATTGGTTAGTTCATTATTTCTCTTCCTTAAGGGCCCAATGGCAGCGTGCATTTTTGTTTTCCTTTTTACATAGCTATAGAAGTATTTTGGATTTTCCTTTATTGCTTCTACCACCTTTTCCTCTCCCTCTCTGTATAGTCCTTTATCAGGGCTTGTATTTCCCTATCGATACCCTCCAGTTTTTCTTGTATTATTTTCCTGGCATTATCTCTGCAGTTGGCTAACTTCACCTTCACTCTCTTTTGCAGAATATTCTTCTCTTTTGCCTCGCTAGCCAACTCCTCTTTCCTTTTGGCTGTGATTTCAGAGCATATTTTTCTTCCAAGGTTGTTAGCATTTCTTCAGTTATTTTATTCTCTAAAACTGTTCTCCACTCTATTTGGGCCATGTGCGATCCGATTTCTTCCCAATTTATAGTCTTGGAGTTAAAGTTAAAGGCCCCAAATTTGCTTCTTTCCTCAGTATGTGTATTGTCTTTTAATGTTGTCATCATATTTGTTGGTATCTCAATTAAGTTGTGGTCCAAGATAATGGTTGAGGTTATTTTTATATCAGCAATCAAGTTTGTATTATTCATGAATACCAGATTTTGGCAGTTATTTTTTCTGTTATTTTCTGTTATCTCCTGTGTCAGCATAAACTCATTTGTAAGAGCCATCAACATTTTAGCTTGCTCCTGGTCTTCTCTTGTGCCCCCCTTCTCCTGGTGTGTGTGCGTGTATCCACCTTTTTGTATTTTATAAATGTGAAGTTAAAGTCTCCACAGATCATTATATTAGGGGATGGAGGATGGATGGATTGACATATGTCAGTATTTTTCTGAACTTTTAATCTTCTTCAAAATTTTAGCTCCATCTTCTGACTTCAAGTATAACTGAAATTCCTTGCAAGTCATAGAAAAATTTTCTTTAATCATGAGTTCTGATTCTAAGTTTTTGATGAGCAACTGATTTCTCTCTTTCCTCCAGTTAGTTGTTATCAAGCTGAAAATTCTTTCACACACAGCATTGGAATGACGAGTGGAAAATATATGTTCCAGAATTTTTGAAGGGTTTGGAGATGGAAAGGTCTTGAAGAAAAGCACCCATCATTGATCCAGACACTTATCACTATCGTTCAATTCTACAATGAATCTTTTTAAAAAGATTCATTAGTAGAAAAGTAGATCACCATTCAATTCAATTTGGAAGAGCTGAATGAGTTCCACAATTTCTTCAAATTTTGGAACTTTCTTCAAATCTTAGCAGCTTATGGCTTGAAGTTTTCTATCCTCAAAGTCAAACCATTTCTCCAAATAATTGAATGCTGCATCAAGGAAACTTTGACAATCAATCTTGAATCATTTAACTGCTGATTCATTATCGCATTTCTGTATCAATTGCCAAGCCAAGAATCTATAAAATTTTTCAGCCTTTTTCTCACATAACATCTGTAGAATATTACTCATGATTGTGTATAACTCAACAAGTATCACTTCATTTGTTTCAAGTTTTTTCAATGCTGGCTGAATATCAGTGCAAATGTTCATTATAAATTCTAGATAGCCTTCTCCAAGCTCATCATCAAAAAACATTTTCAAAGTCGGTGGCACACACTGTGGCTTAAAAAATAAGCTTTAACGGGCTCAAAAGAAGATAACAATCTTTCTATTGCTGGCAATAAAGAGAGCCATCAGGTAGGCACATGGCACAACAATTCAGGCCAATCAGTCTCCAACCAGTTGAAAAATCCCTTTAGTTTGGCAGTTTTTTTAGTGGAAGAGCTGAACTCATAAATTTTATGATGATTGCCACTATACTGTATCATACTTTAGACAGTTACACGCTATTTTAATAGGATTGTGTATTTTGTGCAAGTTATCAGGTCATCCCATAAGTAGTCATTTTTTTAGATCGGAATTTGAAAGACAAAAAAAAAACACATTTCAACTGAAGATATACAAGTTGGGGTATATGTAGCTTGTAACTATGATAATAAAATTTGGTTTGGATTAGTGGTTGAAGTATCAGAAGAATTTAGTGATTATAAGGTCAATTTTATGTCTCCACATGGAAGATGTTCTAAACATAGTTTCCCTTCTCATCCTGACTCATGTTGGATGTTATCATCTGATATTATCCAGACAATGACTGCTCCATCATTGACAGCAGGTTCAAGAATAATTCAGTATGCCTTTGATGATCATGAGATGCTAACAGCTGAGGGTAATCATGCAGACCTGTTTGCCACAGTTTCCTGTTCTTGAGTCGAAAGTGTACAGAGCTCTAGTTTAATATGTATCTATAGAATACAGGTCTACATAATATGATACTCCTTTTTTACTCCTATTTTATATGATACTCCTATATATATATATGTTTGTATTAATGTATTATTAATAAAAGTAATTATAAAAAAAAGTAAAATATTTCTAAGGGTGGAAAGGTGTGGTTGTAGGGGTGGAGGAGACCACAATAAAATAGAGATCTATATCATAGTTATACCTATGGTACCTAGCTTATATCTAAGTGATTTTGTATCATGTTTCTAATAATATTTATTTTTGCTTAAGTAGTTTAAATAATGAATATCTCTAGATTTTAACAGTACATATATGCATATACGGTACATATGGCGATTTTGCCAGAAATTTGAAAAATTCTTTAAGACAGTATAGTTGGTGAATAAGATACATTTTTATTGTTTATATTAAAAGTGCAATGATGGAACTTCATTTTGTGTAAAGAAATGTTTCCCCAAAATGTGTGAACTTCAAGGTCAAAAGGTCAATTCGTTCCTTGAAAAAGGGTGAACATTTTTATTTGTTCTCCTATTGCTGATTTTGTTGCGTTTTTGGATTCTACAGCTCATTCTGAGTCCAAAAACATATAGTTTCATATGGTTACGATAATTAGTGAATGTGTGAGGTGCATCCAAAGATGCCGACCTTGAGCTATTTTGACCTTAACCTTGATTTTTCTGACCTTCATAACTCGTGAAGTAATGGTCGTAGAAAGCTGAAACTTTCACAAACTTACCTTATACACCAAAAATAAGCAAGATCTGAGATGGTCGGGTGTTAAGCACTGATTCACCTGTGCTGGAACCCCTCAACAGTCGGGAAACTAATCAGTTCCAATGAGATCAGGGGGCTCATTGGAAGCTAAAGTCCAATCTTCAAGAACCCAACTATCATCATGAGATCCCAGCCAAAGATGACAGAAAACCTCTCCAGATGAATACCAACCAGAATATGAATTTAGCGTCTGAGGTGGGTGATGATGCCACCCCTGGACATCCAGAATTACCCAGTTCAGAACAGCAGTACCCAAAAGCCACCAGAAATGAACTGAATCCTCCAGCATCTTCATGGACACCTGAACCAGCACCTCGAACCCAAATACCGAAGTGTGACATTGCAGATGAGAGAGTTCATGATCCAGATATTCCAGGAGGTCATTTTCAAGGTGTCCAGTTTGCTGAACTTGAACCTGTGGAAGTTTTAACAATTGATGTTACCCTTCAAGACACTAACATTCCAGGGTTGATTGACACAGGAGCACAAGTTAGCTTAATTTCCAGTGAACTGGCACAACAACTTGGGATTCCAAAAGATACTACAGATATTTCCACAATTCAAGGTGTAGGTCCAGATGCTTCAAGGGTAACTATGGGTTCAGTCCTACTCGCAGTTTCTTTGCATGGTATTGTAATGTCCCCTTTCAAGTTTCTTATCCTTCCCACTTTGGATTTTAAATATCCCATTTTTCTAGGTTTAGATTTTCTGTGGGCCAACCAATTACAGATTAGTCTAACACAAGGTTTCTCAACGGGGGCGAAAATTAAATTCTTCGGGGGCGAAAGTGGGCGAAAATTTGACTGAAGGGGGACGAAAATTTATTTAGGCAACGATTAAAATTAAATTATTTTCAAATTGCTCATCAATGGTTTTGAAACACTATTCGGAATATGTATTGTGCCGTCGATGACGTTAAAGGGAATTGACCAATGAGAAGTGCAGTGGGGCGGGGTCATCATTCAAAGCATTCTATAGCGGCTTAGTGATGGTTACGCATACGGTGCATCAGTTCTTACCTAATTAGAAGCGTGGGTGGGTGTTATTTTTTGTGCTATTATCTATTATCATTGATTTTTCTTTTAGTGTTTTAGTGCTTCTTAATTTTCACGTTTGTCCCTTGTTTCGAGTACGGAGACAATGACCTCGTTGTCATGTTTCTAGTCACTCAATTAGTGCTTTTTAAGAATAAAATAGAGTTTCGAATGTTCGCTTTCTTATCTGATAAAAATTCATAAATAAGGAGTGCTAACACATGTATAAATGTGATTTTCCTTTGAAAACGTTGCAAGGTTTAAGGCAGAGGATGCCAGTTTGGCCTACTTCTCGGGAATGAGACTACTTGAACTTAAAATTAGGCTTGCGCTACTAAAATGATAACGTGATTATTATTTTTAGTGCGCTTTTAGTGCTTTTTAGCTGCCAAACTAGTGCCTTTTAAATTTTAATTTCACTTTTTTTTGTGTGTGTAGGGGGGTCAATTGAAAATAGAGTGGGCAAAAAAAAATTTCAAGGGGGCAATGGTTAAAAAAAGGTTGAGAACCACTGGTCTAGCACATAGATAGGTTTCAGGGAAGAACACTGATGGTTCTACATGGGAAATTTATCTAGGTACGAATAGAGAAGAGTGCAAAAGGATTTGTTATAAGGTTAAGTGTTGGGCTGTAGAAGGTGTGCAGGTGAATGATTGTGGACCTGTAGAAGTAAAAATTCAATGGGAACATCAAGGAGTAGATGATGGTACATGTCCATGTTCGAGAAATTGGGGAATGGTTCTATGATGGGACAGTTTCAAGCGTGCATCTTGGAGAGAAAGTGGTAGGTGTTCCAGGGATTGTAAATCTAGATTGCCCTTCCATTCTAGTCTACACTACAGGGAAACCTATTGGTAGAATCAAGGCAGGAGACATGATGGGACACATTTACACTCTAGTTGAACTCGATCCTACACCAAATCCAGAAGACACTAATGATACAGTGACACATCAAGTACATTGTGTAGGTATGGAATCAGAGAATGATGATGAATTGGTCTCATCTTTTCTGGAATGGACACCAGAACGTCTAACTTCAGAAATTGACTTACCTGAGCTGGATTCCCACCAGAAATCTCAAGTTTATAACTTGCTTAATTCCAGAAAAGCCGTTCTTAGTCGAGGAGATTCTGATGTGGGGACTGCTCAGATGACTCCACACCGTATTGAGTTATACGATGACACGCCAATATTTCAGCGACCAAGGAGATTTCCAGAACCGATTGCTCAAGTCATCGATGATCAGTGTCAAGAACTTCACCAGCTAGGAATTATCGAGCCTACAACATCTCCGTGGAGTGCTCCAGTGGTACCAATTAGGAAACCAGATGGTCCATACGCTTATGTGTGGATTACCAAACTGAACAAGGTAACCAAGCCTGATAGATTCCCGATGGCAAACTTGACAGACTCTGTCTACAGTCTACATGGTGTCAAGTTCTTTACCACCCTGGATTTAGTCCGGGGTTATTATCAAATGCCAATCGAGGAGAAGAGTCGAGATTATACAGCTTTCTCGACCCCTCATGGACACTGGAGATTCAAGAAACTCAGTTTTGGATTGAAGAACGCGCCTTCAGCCTTCCAGAGAGAAATGCAAGATGTGCTGAAGGGATTTTCAAGGAAGAAGGTTCTAGTGTATATTGATGACATTCTAATTATGGAAAAGTCATTCGAGGCCCATCTCCAGCTAGTTGAAAAAGTCCTCAAGGTTTTAGAAGAACATGGTATCAAGATCAAGCCACCAAAGTGTAGATGGTTCCAGTCCACAGTTCCATTTCTAGGTCATATAGTCAGTTCCAGTGGATTGTCAAAATCGCCAGAGTATATGGAGAAGGTGAAGAACTTCCCAAAGCCCAAGAACATCAAGGAACTTCGAGAATTTCTGGGCTTAGTGAATTTCCAAAGGAAGTTCTTGCCACAGTGTTCAGCAGTTGCTAAACCCTTATCAGAACTTACAGGAAGATCAAGGAATTCAGTTATCCAGTGGACACCAGAGATGGAAGAATCCTTCGAGACGCTCAAGGCAGAGATGCAAAATGAGGTGGAACTGGCTTTTCCTGATTATCGAGAAACAGCAGAGAAATTGAACTTGTGGGTGGATGCATCAGCCATTGGTGCAGGTGCCTGTCTTACTCAAGTTCAGGATGGTCAAGTTCGAATCATTGCTCATGCATCAATGACATTTTCTAGTCCTCAGAAGAAATATTCGGTTACAGAGCGTGAACTAGCAGCGATGCGCTGGGGAGTCAAGACCTTCAGAGCCTTCCTGTACGGAATACCATTCATTCTGAACACGGACCATCAAGCATTGTTCTATCTCCATAATATGAGATTAGTCAATGACAGGCTTGCTCGAACAGTTGAAGATCTTGCTGAGTTTGATTTTGAGCTTCGTTATGTTCCAGGCAAAGACAATCAAGCTGCAGATGCGTTATCCAGACACTTCCAGGTTGAGCATGAAGAGGGCACCACAGCAATTTCAGCAGAACTCCCCAAGGGCTTACTTGTAAGATTTAAGCCGGAGGGGGAGGTGATTCCTTGATCGAGTGTTTGTGGTATGCTCTTGTTCATGACTTAGATCGTGAAGTTCCAGAGAGTCCAGTATTTCTTCGAAAGCAGTTGGTGGAAAACTGCTAAGTCATCCTACAAAGTACGGAATCAAGTTGAATAGCAAGCAGAAGCAACATCTTCGACTTATGACAATTCCAGGGCAGCCAGCATCACCAGAGATCTTGAAAGTTTTCTGTGAGATGTATCAAGTGGATGTTGTATTGCACTTTGGTACTGAAAACCCTCTAATTTACCACCCTGAAGTCAAGAATCAGCGTGTAACAGAACCCTCAGAACTTCTAGATAGGGTGCATGTCCAGTGTCTAGGTGGTGTTCATTTCAATTTATTGAGTGAATCCAATAAATATGTTCAGTCTTGTCCCGTCTTCTTGACTTGTTTAAATTCTTTGTATGAGAGAGACTTGGATTCAAACCAATAGGTGCAGGTTGCTCAAGTTTGGAGATCGAGAATGGTCTAGTAGAATGTGAAGTCAATTTTCCCACCCTTGATGTGGATATTGCTTGTCCACATTCAGGTGCCTTTAGAGCAGTTGTCCCACTTGTCAAGAAAACCTACTGTGCCTTATTGGATTCTGGAGCTGAGATCTCCCTCATATCTCGAGTAGCCTGGCGTGAAATTTTAGGAAATTTGAGGGATTATTCACAAGATATTCTGGTTAACATTCAAGGTGTGGCTGAAAAGCAAGTGGTAGTTTATAACTATGTACAACTTACTGTGTCACTTGGCTCTAGAGTAACTATTAATGATCACCCATTTGCTCTTGTTGAAGATCAAGCTATTCCTTGTTGTTTTCTCCTGGGTGCGAATTTCTTGTCTGCCGGGATTGACCTGGATTTGTCCACTGACAGAGTCATGAAGGAGGGTGAGATTCTCGCTACTTTTCTGGCAGAGTTGGAGGAACCTTCCAGTCATCAAGAACCGCTGGTAGTTGGAAATTTGCGTCCATGTTCATTTCTAGATGAAGTTAACCTTGAGGTTCTTCAAAAAGTGATCGTGTGTTGAGACAACTTAAGTCCTATCTAGATAAGGGTTGTTTTGGGTATTGTCCTAAAGCTCTAGTGAGATATCGCCGTTATCTTAAAGATATCTACTTCGAGAATGGTCTTCTAGTTAAGTACGAAACCAGAAATGTTTCCCCAAGTTCTAGTACCTTTTAATTTCCTGATTGAGCTGGCCATTACTATCCATCTAGAGATGGCACACATAGGCCGAAACAAGGTCTTAGATGTTTTGTCTGGGGAAGTGTTTCATCCTCAGTTATATCAAGTTGTGCAAGAGGTGGTCACATCTTGTTCCCAGTGCCAGCTCAATAAGGTTTCCAGCCAGATCAGGGCTCCACCTACCCTGAAGATCGTGACCCAGGCACCATTTGAGTTGGTGGCTGTGGATCTAGTATTGTTCCCCAGAACACCTCGGGGGAATCTAGGATGTTTGATGGTGGTGGACCACTACTCCAAGTGGGTAGTGGCTGTTCCATTTCCCAACAAGACTTCCAGTACCATTGCCCGTCTTTTCGAGTTTCGAGTGTTGCCCACTCTTTTGCGCCGGCCTTGTCGGTTGTTAACTGATAATGGTCCAGAATTTAGGGGTCAGGAGTTCGAGCAGATGTTATCTCGATACGGGATCACTCACGTTTTCACGACCCCAAACCATCCAGAGAGCAATGGTGCAGTCGAGAGGGTCAACCGTACCATTGGTGAGCTTCTACGGAATCTTGTTCAAGATTCTAGCTCGTGGGATTTGAATCTCCCAAAGGCCATTATGACCTACAATGGTACGATTCATTCTGAGTTGACTATGTCTCCAGCCCAGTTCTTGTTATCATCAGATCATCCAGATCTATTCCCACTCCAGTTCAAGAACAGTGGTATCCAGGACATCCTGGTTTTTGTCCCTTTACCAAGGGGCAACTTGTCATTCGAAAGGTTGTTCCAAAAGGTAATCTAGTTTCTAACAAGTTTCTGCCCAAGTACTGTGGGCCGTTTCAAGTTGATCGAGCAGCAGAGAATGGTGTGACCTACGTCATTTCACCAGCTTATCCAGATCTGCAGCCACACTTATCCATGAGTCGAGTTCATCATTCTCAGTTGAGGAGCTGGAAGGAGGCTCCCAATTTCTTGAAGAATCATCCTAGTTATTCCAGGTTAGTTCAGGTTCCCTGGGCTAGCATAGAGGAGGAGGATGAGAGTTTTCTAGGGTTTGAAACCCCTAATGTTCCAGTTTGTTCCCCAGGCTTTTCTTGTTTGTGGGACAGTTCGTCAGAAGATGAGATGATCTCTTGATTCTAGTAGTGATTCGAGCGAGTTTCTAGGATTTCCAGATCAGAATAGGGTTAATTCTAGACCATGGCTTGCTGATCTGAGTGAAAGTTCAAGTTCTTCAGATTCCTCTGAATGCTCTTCAAGTTCTTTTGAACTTGACTTTTCTGGATTCCCGGATGAGGTGCCATCCAAAGTGAATCCTCCAGGTATCCTGTCTAGTTCACCCAAACCTCTGTCTAGGCCTCATTCTCAACCAAAACATGTCACTTTTGGAAATGTTCAAGACTACCTTGGTAGTGATTCAGAGAAGGAAGCTTGTTCCCCAGTGGAGGAAATCAAGGATCTGTCTCCTATTCCTCATAGTGCTCCTTCAAGTGCTGTCGGTTAAGGTGTGATAGATCCTGAGGAACTTCCTGGGAGTCTAGATCCAGAAGGTGGTGGTTCAATAGATCCAAGACAGAGTTCTCCATGTCCGAATGAACCTTAACCCAATAGTGATTCTCCAGAACTTTCTTCCTTGGTGGAAGCTCTGGAGAACACTTTAGAACATGTGCAGGATGATGAGGAGCAGATTTACCAGCTGTTAGACCAGCAATTAGTTTCTCAAGAGCGGCAATTTAGCCCGGTAACTGGTTCAAGGACTCCCAATAGATTAAGTTTATCCCCAGTCAAAGATATCTGTTCAGAAGCTAGGGCTTTATTACAAGCTAACAGTAAACTAGCTCATGAATGACTCCAGTCTGTTAGGAGGGGGTTGGGAGTAATTCAAGAGTTGGCTGGTGATTCTCCTCCATGAACTCATTCCAGAAGTCCTGTAATGGAGCTACCATTAGTACCCTCTAGGCCTCTGGAATATGTTCATGATTAATTTAATTAACAATCAAGTGATTTTTAGACCCTGTCTAAATGTATATATGTATATATAGGATTATTATGTATTGTATTTAAGTTGATGGTACTATGATTATATTTTTTATGTAAAATAAGTATTTCTAGGTTTAATGTAATGGTGTATCTAGTTTTTGTAACGGCTTTACGGAGCCTTGGTTAAGATATATATAAAAATAGGTATATCTTGCTGTACCATAATGTATAGGTAGGGCCTAGCTAGTAAAGCCATGGAGGAAGCTAGTGTAAATTTTCTAGAACAAAGTGACTGCACATAGTGATATGAATACCATACCTTGAGCTTGGTTAAGTGCGGTAATTTTTGTTGTTTGCTTGCTGCTCTGCCTGACTCATGCACATGCCCTCACTTGTCACCCACTTTGTACTTGCTTTGATTGTCATGCATACAGCTTCCAGTGCATGTCCCTGTCCTTACCTGCCTCCAGTCACCCCAATCACGCCTTCCTACTTTCATGGGAGGTGTTTTCAGGGATGGAGCCATTATTGGCTCTTCCACTCTTCAAGAATCAGCTGAGGGGGGTCTTCCAGGCCTTGCTCCAGTTTGCACCACCATTCTTGTCTACATAGGAGGGGTTCTGGAGGACTGCTCATCAAAGGGGCATGGCCAGCCCACGCAGTTACCTCTAGCCTGGAGCAAGCAGACCCCACCTTTGGTAGGGATGTCTACCAATCAGGAGGTATGGATGGGTGGACCAGGGCCAGGGTACATTGATAGTGATGGGCTAGTGAGGATATTAATCAAGGACAATAGTCGTGCAGGTGGCTTCAGTTTCAAGCAAGGAGGATTGTGATAGCCTCTTAAGGAAAGGACCTATAAAGGAGTGCTAAAACTGAATGGATCCAGTACTAATTGTGTAAATTTAGATTGTAAATAGGTAGGGTTTTGAAGGTAATAGTACCTTCTTATTATTGATTCATGTATGTATATATAATTGTCTAGTGTTTAGTAGCCATGGAGAAAGGAAAACTTGGAGCTTGGTGTCAGGATGGGGAGGTGGCAATTCCTTGAAAGACTGGATGTGGGAGAGGGCTGTGCACTCACTTTTTGAGTGGTGGTACCCACCACTCGGAGGGGGGAGTGTAGGGGGTTGTCTTAACTAACATCTTGTTTTCTTCTGTTTCAGGATTGGCCACTGTAACCCCCGTGTTGACAGATTAGTTTTGCTTAATGCCGCTAGCTCAGTAGTTTGTTTAGATCATTTTGAGAATTTTTTGTCATCTTGTTTTTTGATTCTGGTATCGGTAAATTTTGCCTTCAATTTTTAGAAAGATGGCTCATTTTTCAAAGTCACAGTTGGCTTATGTTTGTGGAAGTTCGTCTGCCAACACAATTTGCTAAAAGAAAATTCAAGAAAACAGAGTGCCTTGTGATAAGACATTGCCTGTGCATAATGGTGTGCAGGTTAAGGTATTTCTAGGACCAATAGCTTCAGGTTTTTTTCCATGGCTTAACTATAATAGATAGGTGCGATTGGATTGACCTCAAGTCTAGCTTAAGGATGTTAGGTCCAGTGAGGTCTATTGTGTTGTCAATTGTACCATTCTAGCATAGGTTAATTTTTTATCGTCTTCTGGTAATTCCATTTTTGTTGTCCAGTAATTTTTGTCATTGTAATCATAAGCACCATTATATAGCATACCCTTTCAGGGTTTTTGGATTTCCATTTCTTGATCTTAAGCCTCATCTAGGCTCAAGCTCATAACCCATCCTAGCTCTTGTAAATAATTCAAGTTAATTTCTAATAAACCCTTAGAATTCTACCAACCAGTTTTTTTCAGCCTTTGTCCTTATAGACCAGGGTCGTTACTTTAAAGGATTTCCTTGTGACAAGAGCATTGTAGAGGGTTCGAACAACCCTTTTACAAAGCAGTTGATATCCCCTCTTGTGGTAGCACTGGTGGTAATCCACCTAAACAGGACATACAACCCAGGGTCCTTGAATCGACAATACCTCCAGATTCTCTTTATTAAACATTTCAGAGAGTAATACCTGCTCTTCTCATCCAGCCACATTTGGTTTACTTCACGATCAGTCTGCAAAAATCTTGCTTGCTTATTGTGTACACCCATATTCAGCTGAGGTCCTCAAGCATTGCTGGGTGTACATTGCACACACACCTTTCCTGAAGCCAGGGCTTTCCAGGTTCTCAAGTGGACCTGACTCAGACATAGTGTTAATCTTTGGAGATAGCTAGCGGGTCAAGTTCATTTCTTGGCTCCAGCAGTGTGGGAGTCTCGTTTGCCCCTCAGTGAAGGTGAGAAAAACTTCACCGCCGGGACCTTCCCTTTTCCTGTCATGAAGAAGCAACCAGCTTATTCAGTAAGTAGCCAAGTTACGGTAATCTATTTATTTTATCATTCTCCCCACAACAATGAAACAAGCAAATATTACCCCAATCTACAAAGGAGGCAAAAGAAAGGAAGCCAAGAACTATAGACCCATATCCTTGACTTCCCATATTATCAAAATATTTGAGAAAGTCCTGAAAAGCCACTGTCAATTTTATAAAAAATGAACATCTCTTAGAAGACTTTCAACATGGCTTCAGACAAGAGAGATCCTGCCTTACTGAACTTATAGACCATTGCAATACAATCCTACAATATTTGGGAGAAAATGATATTGATGCCATCTATCTAGACTTTGCAAAAGCTTTTGACAAGGTTGACCATGGATTATTATTCCATAAACTAAAAGAACTCAGAATTTGTGGAAAATAGGAAAATGGATCCATGCCTTTCTCTTGACAGAAAACAAATAATAATTGTAAATGGAGCAAGATCTATAGAAAAAAAGTGATTAGTAGAGTGCCGCAAGTACAGTACTGGGACCAATTCTATTCATTATAATGCTAACCAATATAAACTGTAACCTAGGAAGCTCTCTCCTGTCATTCGCGGATGATACCAGAATACTAAGACCAATTACAGAAAAAGAAGACTATGTAGAGCTACAAAAAGATCTACAAACTATATATGCATGGGCAGATGCAAATAAATGCCTGAAAGAACAATTCAACTACACTGGACCCACAGGAAAAGATATTGTCCAAACTGATCATGTAAGGGATCCAGGGGTTATATTATCTGAAGATGCAATATTCAATAGGCACTTTGACAAAGTAACCTCATCATGCAAACAATTAATAGGATACATACTGAGGACATTCAGAACTAGGGACAGTATGACAATGCTTACCCTGTGGAAATCACTTGTTCTTCCACGTATTGACTACCATACTACTCTCAATTATGGTTTCCCCACAAACAGAATGAATTGCAAAAAATTGAGGGCCTATAAAGAACCTTTACCTCATATTTTAAACAACCTATGGGCAACAGGTGAGTAAAAACACATTAAACTACTGGGATAGACTCAGAGACCTTGACCTTTATTCCACAGAGATACATCCTGATCTACCCCTGGAAAATTCCAGAAGGGCTTTTAGTTGCCCCCAATACCAAACCAATTGGGCCTACCTCGACAAGAACTGGCAGAATGTGTCAAAAACATCACCTTCCACCAAACAGTCTGAGGAGGATTCAAACCCTTCACTATAATAGTATCTCTAGGCAGGGTTCTCGCCTGTTTAACTCCTTGCCTCAGTACCTTAGAGATACAAGTGCAGTCCGAGTAGATACTTTTAAAAAACACTGACATATTTCTAGCCAATGCCAACATACCCAACCAACCCACAGTACCAGGGTATTCCTCTGCCAGACCAGCCCTCACAAATTCGATAGTGGTCTACTAAATCATATGGCAGGAGCAAGAGAAAAGGGTAATTATATTGCAAATGATATGGCCTGAAGTTGAAATAAAAAATATATTTTTCTAGTGTATTTTGGTTTGCTCTGTTCAAATATAACCTTCATTTCCTGTGCAAATGGAAAGCAATATGATTATTTGAACGTTACTTTGGAGTTATATTTCTTCATTTCTGGTCATGTGATGAGCAACATATTAACCCTAAAAGGATGACTGCTACATATTGGTAATGTTTCAAATACACGCATTCATAACTTAACCCTACAAACAATTCTGGTGTTAAAGGGTTAACCAAAAATTATGAAAACTAACTAAACCTAATGCTAACAAGGGGGCTCCAACCCCTTGATCCCCACTAATAACCTAAAGTTCATTCCTGATATGATGAAATATGACTCTGAAATAATGTAAACAAATTCTTATTTCTTCACATTTGCACAGGAAATGAAGGTTATATTTGAACAAAGCACACCAAAATACACTAGAAAAATGTATGGTAATTATGTCACAAATGACATGGCATGAAGTTGAAATAAAAAATATATTTTTCTAGTGTATTTTGGTGTGCTCTATTCAAATATAACCTTTATTTCTTGTGCAAATGAACAGAAATACGTGTTTGGGCCATGCAATATTTTTCAATATGCTGAATTAAAAAATTATACTCATTTGTCGCAAATGATTTGTTAGTGTGTTATTGAAGCTTAAAGCTTTTAAAACTTTCTACCCTTTTTTACCTGGGGGACCCCCAGTGGGAACTGGGAGTTTTTGGGTGGGAAGAATCACAAAAATGAGTGGTTTCCGAAGACTTTGAAAGTCAGACTAATACAAAACACATCAAAAACCATAGGAAAAACAAATTTCACCTTCAAAATTGGCCAAACCTAAAATAACCTAAGTAAACCTAACCTAACCTATTTTTTTACCCTTTTCCTGTTAGAGAGTAAGCTTTAATAACTCTCTAACAAATCATTTGCAATGGAAATGAGTATCATTTTTTAATTCAGCACATTGAAAAACACTGAAAACCAGCTTTTAAGACTTTCTACCGGAGACTGGTGTAATAGTAAAGAAATACCCAAAATACACTTTAAAAATATATTTTTTACTACATTTTATACAATAAAGCATAACTTAACATGTTCATATTATGAGATCTCGTAAACAATGCATTACCACAGGAAATGTGCAAAACACCTCAAAATTAACCAGAAAAGTTTGCTCTCATCATTTTTGTTTAAACTAACAAAAATATCACAACTTAACCTAACCAGGCATTCAATTAACCTAACCGGGCATTCAATTAATCATTTAATTAATCATCCAGGGCACATGATGAATCAAGTTCTCAAAGTCAAAACCACACAAACGGCATGTCATAATTCTATCACAAACACCACCAAACTGAATCCAATTAGAAAAAAAAATAGCTTGAACAGAAACCAATAAACTAATTAAGTCACACAGTAACATGACATCATACCACCCCCCAACTACAAATACACTAAATATACCATATTTCCCGGCGTATAACACTTTTTTTTCCACCAAAATGCTCCAAAAATCACCCTGCGTTAAAATTAACGTTAAAATTGTACATGTGAAGTGAGGTAGGAGGTATATTTTTTCCTAAATTTTCTCTTCAAAATTAGGGTGTGCGTTATACACTGGGAAATATGGTATATTTATTATTATTATTTTCTACAAGAGTTTGCACAAAAAATGAGGGTGCTTTCCTGTTAATGGGAATACCCAACTACCCGCCACCAAACTGTTTATTATGTATTTTTGCTCTCGTCATTTTTGTTTAAACTAACAAAAATATCACAACTTAACCTAACCAATCATCAAGGGCGTACAGTTGACCTAACTGGGCATTCAACTGACTTAACCAGGCATTGAATTAACCTAACAGGTTAATATAATGGAAAATGCCTGGTTAGGTCAACTGTACAGTGTACACCTTTGATAATTGGTTAGGTTAAGTTGTGATATTTTCATTAGTTTAACCCTGAACTAGTCGTGTTAGAGAAAATAACATAAGTAGTCACGTGGGGTCATTATGACCCCATAGTTTATTTTTCAGTTATTAACTATTAATAAAGTTCAACTCCACACTCTAACACAAAGGATGATTAAAGAGACATATATTGTTAATATTCAATTGAAAATGAACAAAAACCATATCTTTTCTTATACATTTTTGCAAAAAAAAATCATAATTTATAACATCACATTGACAAACACAAAATAAGGAATCAGAAGGAAATTGAGTAGTTTCTAATTTATTAGAATTCATTTCACAAACTTTTAGTTTCTAAACGAGTTTACGTTTCCTCGCAATCATTACACATGATAATCACGTGTTCCTTGCAAGTAAAAGCATTATACGTTGAGTACTTTGTTGAAAGTTTGCTGTCCTTACTCCTTGGGCATAATTTGCACCTTCCTCTTGATGGACCTGTTGCAGATGTTGGACGTAATACATCTTCAGTAATATCCTGATGAAGTCGAATGTGTTTTCGCAGATCTTTGGAGATATATTGACTCTGGGCTCGAGATATTTGATGAGGCTTCACCAATTTACTTGCCAGTTTGGTATTATTATAGTATTACACCCGTCAAACGTCCAGCAATTATTATATGTTCATTAAGTAGATTTTTTAATTTTAAGACACTTTTCTTTTATAGCGTTTCCATCACAAATGCTTTGTTTTTAAGATATAAAATTTTTTTTGGTGTGTATCTAGTGTGTGTTCGTACATTCATTTGGTATGCATGCATGGCTGACTATTACATGTCTGCCCAATCACTGCGCTCCATCCATTTCAAATTTGAATTACTTTGCTACCGGAATGGCTTTGTGTGACACATGGTCGTTCAATTATTACCAGTATTGTCGCTTTCTACAAAAATTTAGAAAAAAAAAATGTTGAGTTTCTGGGTGCTCACGGTGTTCTACCGATAGTAGTGAAGTGTCCACATTGTAAAATGGAGTGTACATATCATCAAGACCAGAAACTGTGGCATTGTAGAAAAAGTTACATTGTGCCTAAAACGAAGAAAAGACAGTACTGTGATTATTCTGTCTCAGATTTTAAAGGTTCTTTTCTAGACAATACTAATATTCCTCCATGGAAAATTTTCTCTTTGTGAATCATTTCCTCAGCCATTTATGGGACCACAGAACTGTGATGGAGTGCCTGAACCTGTGTCCAAATTCATCGGTAGACTGGCAATCATTCTGTAGTGAAGTTACAGATCTACAGATCTACAGAAGCTAAGGCTAACAAAGACCCTAAGATCCACTCTAAGGCTAGCCCGAGAGAAAGGAAAGAGTAGGGGGTTAAGAGAAGAGAAGAAGGGGTTAAATAAGGAGCAACACCTATCATTCGTGGGTTAACATTCATTCAGAAAAAGAGGAAAAAGGTCTCACCATCATCATCCGCCAGCCACTGCCGACAAGTCAGAAAAATAGTCAGAGAAAATAGGAGAGGGGTGAAAGATGAAAAGAAGTAAAATAAGAACGCTTACAAACCATGCAAACACAGTCTTAACTCACTGTCATACCATGCAAACTACAAACATGCAAGAAAAGAGTTAGACACATGCAAAGTAAGGAGAGGGGGGGGGGAAGTAGGTAAAGTTAAACAAAAAGTGGGTTAGTTTACGCAATGAGCTACATCTACATTCGTGTTAGTCTAATTTTTTTTTTTTTTTTTTTTAATAATTTTATTGCTGGCATCACACGCTGGCATGTCACAAGCTGGCATTCATCGTCAACAGACTCATCCTCGAGCACCACCACCAGAGCTTCCGTTGCTAACTTTGTTGTTTTTTAAATTAAACAACGTTAATACCTTTAAAATGTCTG
Source organism: Bathynomus jamesi (assembly GCA_023014485.1). Lineage (NCBI taxonomy): Eukaryota > Metazoa > Arthropoda > Malacostraca > Isopoda > Cirolanidae > Bathynomus > Bathynomus jamesi. The sequence continues at coordinate 49,058 of JAJOZX010011688.1, forward strand.
TCAAGACGGTTCTTAAACATATTAACGCTGGTAGAATGAACGACTGACGCGAGAAGATTATTCCATTTATCAATTACTTTAAACGTAAAGAAGTTTTTAGCGATATTAGTAATAAAACGCCTGCCACGCAACTTAAATCCGTTATTGTGAGTATTACTATTATCAAAAGTGAACAATTTGTCAAAATTTACGTTATCGATGTTATTAACGATTTTGAAAACTTCAATAAGCTCCCCCCTTAATCTCCTAGTTTCGAGTGAATACAGGTCTAACTCATTAATCCTATCTTCATAAGGCTTATTGCGCAATGACGGAATAAGTTTCGTGGCACGATGCTGAACCCTTTCTAACCTATCAATATCCTCACGCAAGTACGGGCACCAAAACTGAACTGCATATTCTAAATGAGGCCTGACTAGGGACTTGTAAAGGGGCAATATGATATCCTTCGATTTGAATTCGAAATTACGCGCTATGAAGCCTAACATCCTATTCGCTTTTGCGCAAGACTCCAGGCACTGGTTCCTAACCTTTAAATCTTTAGTTACGCGTATGCCTAAATCTACTTCCTCGTCAATGCTCGCTAACTCCCTATCAACCATTGTGTACGCGTAATTATTGTTGCGAGAACCTATATGCAAAACTTTACATTTATCTACGTTAAATTGCATCTGCCACTTATCCGTCCACTCCATAATCCTATCTACATCATCTTGGATTCTATTTCTATCGTCCTCGTTAACAACCTTACCGCCTATTTTAGTATCATCCGCGAATTTTGACACGTTACTAGTCAATCCTACATCTATGTCATTAATGTAAATTACGAATAGCAATGGGCCTAACACTGAACCCTGTGGGACACCGCTACCTACATCTAACCACCCCAATTCACTACCATTAACTACAACCCTCTGTCTCCTAGCACGAAGCCATTCTTCTAACCAGTTAGCTACCTGAACCAGGAACCAGGAACCAATTGGTGGTGAAGGGATTGAGGTGGAAATAGATGAAACTTTGATTGTTCACCGCAAGTATGAGAGAGGTCAGGTTCTGAGCCAGGTTTGGTTGTTTGGTGGTATTGAACGACTCAGTAAATGTTGGTTTGTTGTGTCATTAATGGGCTATACTGGTGTGAAACGTGACAAAACACTCATTCCACTCATTCAGAAGTACATTAGGCCTGGCTCTGTGATTTATAGTGATTCCTGGGCTGCCTACAAGACTAAGTGATTTAGGTTACAAGCATTTTGTTATTAATCATTCTAAAAATTTTGTGGATAATGAGAATATCAAAATTCACATACAGAATATCGAAAGATTTTGGCAGGGTTTAAAGGAGTGGGTTAAGAGGCCAGGTATTTGGTCAAAATATCTATATCAATACCTGGCAAGATATTTGTTCATTTCTTCAGTTAAAGACAAGCAAAATCTACTCCACCAATTCTTTATTCAGGCAGCCAAGTTATACCCACCTCTCTCAGACCGGCAGCGACCCCTTACAACCTAGCAACTATCTTCTGATGAGTCGGAAGACAAGGAAGAGCCTCAGCCTGCCCCTGCAAGTGAATAAGGTAATTCCTGTTTTTCTTTTAGATTATGTTACATTAGGTTAGGTTTAGTTAGGTTAGGATAGGTTATGCTAAGTTAGGATATGTTAGGTTAGGAAGGTTAGGTCAATTTTGAAGGTGAAATTTATGTTTTTGATGTGTTTTGAATGAATCTGACCTTCAAAACTGTCAGAAATGACTCATTTTCTGTGATTTCCCCCACCCGAGAACTGGTTCCTACCAAGGTCCCCCCAGCTGGCAATCTGGGGGACCCTGGTGGGAACCGGGAATTCTCGGGTGAGGGTTATCTCAAAAACAAGTCATTTCCGACAGTTTTGAAGGTCAGATTCGTTCAAAACACATCAAAAACCATAGGAAAAACATAAATTTCACCTCCAAAGGGAGATGGGTGTAATACTATAAATTTACCACCAGTTGTTTCAAAAACATTCATCTAGTTACTGTTTCGGTATCTATTACATTTTGCTTGTAAACAAAAAGTGCATTGATTGATGCAACACCCACACACATACACAGTGGAACCTTGGTGTTCGAACGAACCAGACCTCGAACAATTTTGTTCAGAAAACATTGACCCGGTCTTTGAACGTTTTCTGGAGTCCAAACGCTTGGAGGAAGTTGTTGCCTGACTCTGTGGCAAGCAGAGACTTTGAGGCAGAGCCAGTGGTTCCGGAAATCATCTCCCTAGGTGGGTCTATGGGGTTAGAGGTGAACCAGGAGGATGTGGAGGAGTTGATAGATGACCACAGCAGGGAACTCAAGACAGAAGAACTTCAAGATCTTCTCAAGGAGCAGGAAGAGGAACTGGCAGAAGAATTTTCTTCACCAGATGATGATGAGGAGGAGGTTCGCACTGCCAAAATTTCCACTGATGAACTTAAAGAGTTGTTTTTTTATTGGTCAAAAACGCAGAGCATAGTGGAGAAATGGCACCCTGACATTGCTCTGGTGAGCCACAACATCAATTCCTTCAGTGATAATGTGGTTGAACACTTTAGGAAGATTATGAGGAGTAGGCAGACACAGACGACATTGGACAGATTCCTTTTAAAACAGAAAAAATGATTACAGTATATTGTGGGCTGTCTTTTGGGGGTAACTTTTCGTGGCCCAGAACGAATTAATTACATTTACATGTATTTTAATGGAAAATACTGTTTCAGACATCGAGCTTTTCGCAGTTTGAAAACCACCTAGGAACCAATTACGTTCAAACACCGAGGTTCCACTGTATATCAGGGTTGTGGAGTCAGTCCAAAATTTTCCGACTCCGACTCCACACATTGTAAAAAATCTAAAAATCTGACTCCGACTCCTCACATTTTAAATATACAACTCCGACTCCTCTAGTGTTTCACTCTATAATTATCATAATAAGACATTTCATCACCACCACATGAATCGTCAGGTTACTTTCTAGGATAAGGGAACATTCAAATATTAAGAAGGATATTGACTTGTAGATATCATATTAAGGGATTTTTATTTTTTCCAATAATATATATATATATATAAATGAAAAAGATTCTCTTAAATATAATTAAGGTCTAACCAGTAGTAGTCCTATTTAAAATTGAATAACCCTTAACCTAGTGGCTATAACCAGGGTTGTGGAGTCGGTCTAAAATTTTCCGACTCCGACTCCACGACCCTGCTGTATATAAATTATAAATAACTCAAAACTTACTTTCCATAAAATTTCAGTGTTTCCATTATATTGTCACATAACTAGTCATGTGGGGTCAATGTGTACAATACAAACCTGTAAACCTTTCACTGTAGCTGACCAATTTCAACTGAAAGATAAACATCTGGGTCATAACATAAGCTAGCCTGAGCAAGGTTTTTGCAGAGTTGCCCATTTCTTTTAAATTAGCCACAAAATTATCACTGGGGTCACAATAAACCCATGTGACTAGTTAAGGGTTAAACGAAAATGACGAGAGCAAAAATACATCATAAACAGTTTGGTAGTCCCGATAATACGTAAGTACCAAATTTATTACCCTAATCATTTAAATGGAATTAGTTAATATGTAAGTGATAATCAGTTAGTAGGGAGCCAAAATGTCTTTATGTCATCTAAAATCGCAGAAAAAATGTCGCTGCTTTCAGTACGTTGTCACCACATGAATTCCAGGTAATTGTTACTTTTCAGCCCAGACTGCTATTTCCCATGAAACCTAGGTTTTTCTCATGGTTTTTGATGTGATTCATGCAGATCTGACCTTCATTTCTGTCAGAAATGACCAGTTGTTAAGATATACCCCATTCCCTACCCCATCAATATTGGGGAACCTGTAGGGAATCATTTGGGGGGGGGGGGGGGGGGGACTTGTCATTTCTAGCGAAAATGAAGGCAAGAATGTCATGAAACATCAAAAACCATGAGAAAAACCTAGGTTTCATGGAAAACCTAACCTAAGATAACCATGTAAAAAAATACACTCACAGCCACAGGTTGGACACTACATTTAAAGGGAGAACACCATGCGAGCGAAGAAATTGAGGCTTGCTTCGTTATTTTCAAAACAAAGTGTGAAAATGCAAGCTGGAACAGGAGGGCACTGGTTACACTGGACAGCCATGTCCATTCTGAATTTGAACTGAAAACAGGAGACCAAGGAGGAAGCAGATCAGTCAGTGATTTGCTGGATTAGGTCATGTGACAAAATAGAGGCCTGTGATTGGTTACCTCAAAAATGTTTACATAGTTCATCACTAGATGGTGCCACCTCCTGTTATGGCGGTGATAGAATGCCCCTTCAAAAAAAAATTTTTTTTAACAAAATAACTATCTTGTAAACTAAACATTTGCGACAGAAATGTTATTGATAAATGTTTTGTACCTGTTGAGACATTAATGAAGAACCTCTCAAAATTGTCGGGAAACATTCTGGGCTGAAAAGTAACTAATACCGAATTCCGCAAGATACGAGTCCAGATGATGGCGGGCAGTTGGGTATTCCTGTTAACAGGAAAGCACCAAAATGAGTGACAAATTTGGTAATTGTATACAACATCCCCCTCACCTCAATTTTATGAAATTGATTTCACAATCAATGTAAAACCTTTATTTTCAGAAACCAATGAACCTAATCGAACTGAACCTAATGGGATACGTCTTTCTAAGTTAAAAACACACAGAGTCTCACACTTTGGGCACAACTTTTCATTCTTTACAACACCGTGCTTCTTAAAAAAGTATAAGCAGTTTGGTAAATTATTTGTATATTTAAGAATTGTATCGTGGTAAGATATTGAACAAAATGAACACACTATTTCGCTTTCCATGTCTACTGTATGTGACCACAACCATCAAACAACTGATTTTTTTTTAACACCAAATGGGGGCGTAGCCTCACCGATGCATGGTAAATAACTATACAAAGTTAATATCTCCATAAATATGATCAACCAAAAAATGTTTTACTTAAAGGAAAGGTTTTATTTATTATTTTCTACGCATTGCAATAATTTTTATTAGAAACTGAGGTGAGGGGGATATTGTATACAATTACCACAAATTTTAATAAAGTGACTAACACTACCTTATAAAAAGTTATTTTGATTTATAGGTCCAGCCCATGTCATTTAAAACATATTAACCGAAAAAAGAAGGATGGTGACTACATCGTGGCCCCGCCTCAGGAGGCGCTGAGTGGACTTCATGAGTGGACTTCATGCCAAAATAGGATATCAGCAAAAAAAAAATTTTATGATGCTAAACTGATTCTACCGAAAATTTCATAAGAATCTGACCATAAATAAAGACATTACACAGGGGGTGCTTTTGCTTTAGGTGCACCTAGTTGTATATTAATTAGCTGATGAGTTTGACACCTTGCAAGATTTTATTATTAAAAAATGTAGCTCATGACTTGGATTACCTCAATAGGCCTGAGTGGCTTCATGTTTTCCAAATGGGATAATCTCTAGGAGCACTCCATTTTTCAATATTAAACATACTCTCTAGGGTGGTTCTTCAAAATGAAAGTTAGAAAAGTCATGCTCCTAACCCTTAAAATTTTTTATATGTATGAGAAACCCCTTGTGGTGAAATTTTAAGTCATTTGGACTAAATTTAGGGGTTGCACACGGAGTTTGTAATTTCACATATGTGGCTCACATAAATGTTTGGAGTTGATTATCTATTCTCCACTGCTATACTTGTGATTTTGACCATTCCAGTTGACCTTGCTGTGTACTGCACATTTTGAAGTTGTTTTTAAGTTAACTGTGTACAGTACAGCTGTACTCTGGTGTATGCAGACCAGTGGGAGACAATGAGTCATACACAAACCCGTTCTCTGCCGCATAAAACCACGAACAATCAGTTGAACTCTGACCACATTAACAGTAGGAAGAAGAAATCAAATATACTCCAGATCTTACATTGATTGATTAATCTATTTATTTAATTAGTATTATCATTTACTTATTATTTACTGTAATTTTTTTTATTAAATTCTAATCAATTTCATGTATTTTTTTCAGAATAATTGATACCCATCAGTGATTGATCATGACAACTCGTTCTAAGGATTAACTTTACAAACCAGATGATGGGATTGAAGGAACAAAACTTCTTTCTGAAGGACAAGTTCTTTCATTCTTTCTGCACCTTCACATTAAGGAGGGGAAGACAACTAGGGAAAGTGCCACAACAGTGATCATGCGTGTAACAGAATTCTGGGAGAAAGCAAGAATTCTAGTGATCCGCAAAGATAATGCAATTACTAAAGTAGAGAAGCTGTACACTAGGGTGGATCGATTTTACATTTTTTTCGATTTCCATATTCTAATAGAGACAAAAACTTGCGCATGCATGAGAAAATAGCCTCTGCAAAATCTTAGCTTAATAGGTAATCATCTTCTGCCCCGGCAGAGCGATAAAATTATTTTAGTAGTCAAAAACGTATTTTTAAACCCTAGCCTAGAGTCATAAAATTTTGCATGTGTGTTATTTCATGCCTAAGCAACGATATAAATGCTATGGGAAATATATAAATGCATTATTTAAGACAAAGAGCCGATCTGAAAATATGTATAATATACATATTTTCAGATCGGCTCTTTGTCTTAAATAATGCATTTATATATTTCCCATAGCATTTATATCGTTGCTTAGGCATGAAATAACACACACGCAAAATTTTATGACTCTAGGCTAGGGTTTAAAAATACGTTTTTGACTACTAAAATATGATTTTCATCGCTCTGCCGGGGGCAGAAGATGATTAACTATTAAGCTAAGATTTTGCAGAGGCTATTTTCTCATGCATGCGCAAGTTTTTGTCTCTATTAGAATATGGAAATCGAAAAAAATGTAAAATCGATCCACCCTACTGTACACAGTTTATCAGAGTTTGAAGAAAGGGAAAAACAGAAGATCAGCCTCCCAGATACAGAAGGAGAATGACTTTGAGGCAGAAATGTCCAACTTGTTTGACATAGCCACCTCTGATGCCCTCACAATAATGACAAATCAAAAAGACCGAGAATTCCTAATTGCTCAATGGGAACCAGGCCATAGAGGAACAATGGGACCAACTGATGCCAAGCAAGCTGCAAAAGAGAACCGATCTCTGAAGAGGAAGATAATGGAAGAAGAATGGAGAAGTGAATGGGAGAAGGAAGATGCAGCATCCTCAAACACAATACAATTGGAGTCATCTTCCACCAGCAGCACAGATGAATCTGGAAATGAAGAGGAAGGTTCTGCTGTTGAAGAGGCCAGCCTTTCAAAATGTCTCAGAGCCAAAAAGAACATATCTCCATCACTGTCTATGGGCTCTTGACAGGACAAAGCTGTCAGACAAGGCTGCTACTTATGTTCTAACAGAAACAGTACACTCAATTGGTCAAAATCCTGACTGGAAAATTGCTGGAAATTGCTCACAGAAACCCTGAAGGCTGAGTTTCAAGCTGATGTGCCTTTGATTGTCCACTGGGATGGAAAACTTCAGGGACTTGACAACCAAGGAACATATTAACCGCCTACCAATTATTGTTACTGGCAAGGGGGTCTCCCAGCTACTGGAAGTTGCCAAGTTAGCAAATGGGACAGGATCAGAACAAGCCAAGGCTGTAATAGTAGCTCTTAATGAATGGGGGTTTGAAGGAGAAGGTTATAGGATTGTCATTTGACACTACAGCTGCTAATACTGGGCGAAAGTTAGGTGCATGTGTTCTCATAGAACAGGAGCTGCAGAAGGATATTTTGTATCTGGCATGCTGCCACCATATCTTGGAGCTTCATGCTGAGACAGCTTTTACCACACTCATGAGTACTACCAAAGGACCAGATGTTTTGATTTTTAACAGGTTTCAAGATCAGTGGGAGTTTATTGACAGAAATTCATATGCAACTACATCTGATGACAAGGAGTAGCTGATCTCATCAATGACCCAGAGCTAGTGGCTTGGGCTGAAAAGACACTGACAGAGCAAAAGGACCTTCATGATGACTACCAGGAATTCATAGAGCTCTCATTGATATTCATGGGAGTCACCAGTCACTCCTCCACAGGGGATCCACTTTATGGCACCTGGTCCCATGCACCGTGCTAGGTTGATGTCCAACGTAATATACTCACTCAAGATCTGGCTTTTTCATCATCAGTTTAAACTGACAGACAGGGAGAAGAATGTCTTCAGCAGATGTGTGTCTTTGCAGTTAAGATCTACCTCAAGGCATGGATTGAAGCTCCTCTGTCTGCATCAGCACCAAACAATGACCTGAATCTTCTGAAGGCTCTCCCTGCCTATGCCACTGTCAACACTGCTGTATCAAAAGCTGTTCTAGCCAAGTTCTCATCACACCTCTGGTACTTGTCAGAGGAGCTGGTGGCCCTTGCCTTTTTTGATCCATCTGTGTCCTCTTCTACAAAGAAGCTTATGGCAAGGGCAACAAGGGAATGTGAAGGAACAGAAGATGCTCCTAAGCAACAGACAGTCAATCCAGCAGCTATTGAGCAGCTTCAGCTCTCTGATCTTGTGACTAGAGGGTCTTTATCCTTCTTTGAAAAGCTTCATCTGTCCACTGACTTCCTAGACCAGGATCCAGACACTTGGCCAGCTAGAGAGGATTATAGGGAGGCTCTCAAGGTTGTCAACAGCCTCACTGTCACAAATGATCATGCAGAGTGTGGAGTTGCTCTCATTGAAGAGTACAATCGTCTCCTGACACAGGATGAAGAGCAAACCCAGTATCTGCTTCAAGTTGTGACAGAACATCGCAGGAGGTTTCCCGATTCCAGGAAATCAACGCTTATCAGGCAACAATGAGTGGCTGGCAACCATGACCCCCCGCCTTTGAGTGGCTAATACTCCCTTTTTAGGGAGGGGGACCCAAATGCTTGTGTTCTTGGGCCACCAGAAGTTCTCCTGTTTATTATTATGAAAGTATCCTGAATCGCGATATTTATCAAAACTTTAAGGTCACTGTGCAACCCCTAAAACTTGATGTATTCAAAAAATATTTCACATGCAGAAGTTTTACCTCAATACCAAAAAAATTAAAGGTTAGGAGTAAAACAATTAAAAATAAAATTTTGCCTTTATGTAGCTAAGAACCACCCTAATACACTCATAAAACATATACCATTTGAAAGAAACAACTTTGTCTCTGGTATTTTTCGAAATTTTGCTTAATTAAGTGGCGCCTATATTCTGAACCATTACCAAAAAACAATTTAGATGTCGATAAGCAGCTATTAGAGGCCATTGACCCAGTGTTTAGCTCTTTCCTCAGTTAAAATTTTGCCACTGTTTGTCTTCTCCAGTTTTATGGGGAGACATCTCGTGGCAAAATTAGGAAATATAGGTCAAATTAGCCAATTAAATCTGGTTTTTGTTTCACATGACCTTATCCAACCAATCACAGATGCGCATTTTTGAATCTCCCATAACGCATACTCATTCCAAAATGCTTCTTCAGTTCGCTTTTTGCTATGGTTTGTGGAGGTTGTGATTTGGATTACTATCAATTAATACAAGATATTTATAAAAAAGATGATGGTGCTGAAGTTTTCTTTACCAGTCACGGTGTTTTACCTACTCGTGTTATTTGTCCGCAGTGTGGTCATGAGTGTAATTATAGACAAGTTGCTGACCAATATTATTGCAAAAGAGTGACTAGAGATGAGCGCAGCAGAAAAAAAAAGTGTTCCTTCTCTGTTTCCCGTCGAAAGGGCAGATGGGTTGAAAAATCCTACCTCAAACTGTGGCAAAACTTATTGTACATTGGGTTATTCTTGACAAAGCATTCAACATAGCTAGATGAACAGCTCTGTTTAGCATTGGCTTTCGAGAGTGCAGTTAATTGGTAAGAAATTGCGAAAAAATGTGGGTTAGGTTAGGTTAAGTTAGGTAAAACACATTTTTCTAGTGTTTTTTATTCAAATCCAAACTTCGTTTCTTTGAGAAATAAGCTGTTTTTGAGAAATTTTAAAATTGAAAATTTCTCAAAAATAGTTTATTTCCCAAAGAAACAAAGTTCAGATTTGAATAATTCACACCAAAAAATGCTTCGTTTCTTTGGGAAATGAGCCGTTTTTGAGAAATTTTAAAATTGAAAATTTCTCAAAAATGGCTCATTTCCTAATGAAACGAAGTTCAGATTTGAGCAAATCACACCCAAAAACACCAGAAAAATGTGTTTTGGTTCAGACCTAACCTAACCTAAACAGACCTAACCTAAACAGACCTAACCTAAACAGACCTAACCTAAACAGACCTAACCTAAACAGACCTAACCTAAACAGACCTAACCTAAACAGACCTAACCTAAACAGACCTAACCTAAACAGACCTAACCTAAACAGACCTAACCTAAACAGACCTAACCAAACAGACCTAACCTAAACAGACCTAACCTAAACAGACCTAACCTAAACAGACCTAACCTAAACAGACCTAACCTAAACAGACCTAACCTAAACAGACCTAACCTAAACAGACCTAACCTAAACAGACCTAACCTAAACAGACCTAACCTAAACAGACCTAACCTAAACAGACCTAACCTAACCTAAACAGACCTAACCTAACCTAACCTAAACAGACCTAACCTAACCTTTTGACTCGTCGATCTCGACGATTTCGCCAGGCCCACCAATTTGACCTTGTTGGCCTAGCCAATGTTCACAGACTTCGAAGCAAAAACTCCTCCAATTAACCACACTCTCGGAAGCTAACGCTAAATACAGCTGTGCATCTAGCTGTGTCGAACGCTTTGTCAAGAATAACCCAACGTACAATAAGTTTTGCCACAGTTTGAGGTGGGATTTTTCAACCCACGTGCCTTTCCGACGGGAAACAGAGAACCAACACTTTTTTCTGCCGTGCTCGTCCCTAGTCAATCTTGTGCAATTATTGATCAGCAACTTCTCTATAATTACACTCACGACCACACTGCGGACAAATAACACAATTAGGTAAGACACAGTGACTCGTAAAGAAAGCTTCAGCACCGGCTTCTTTCTTATAAATATCTTGTATTAATTTATAGTAATCCAAATTACAACCTTCACAAATCATAATGAAGACGAGACAGAAACTGAGTATGCATTATCAGAGATTAAAAATGTACGTCTCTGATTGGTCGGATAAGGTCACGTGAAACAAAAACGATTTTTAATTGGTTGTTTTGACCTATGTTTCCTAATTTTGCCATGAGATGTCTCCCCATAAAACTGGAGAGGGCGACGTTCGTTAAAATTTTAACAGCGTTAAAAGCTAAATACTCGGTCAATGGCCTATAATGGCTACTTTTTACGTCTAAATTTTTTTAATTTTTTTTTTTTTCCATAAAAAATAATTATTACATTTCCTTGATTTTTATCAGTTTCCCTGAGGTTTGAAGGTGTCCTGAATATGAATTTATATGTTAAATTGTCATAGAATGTCTCCTTCTATCGAAAACGAACAAAGCATTAAAACGAATATTAACCAAAAGCACTAAAACGAAGTTACTTTTTATTTGCTATTGATACGTTTGGATTACTACATTTTTAGCCTCAGAAAAATGTGAGCTTTCAAATGGTATGTTTAATATTGAAAAGTGGAGCGCTCCTAGAGATTTACCTCCAAATGAAATGTAATGTAATGTTTGGGGTGATCTCCCTATTTTCAGGACTGTAACAGTAAAATACCTAACTTAAGCTCTACGATATTTAACCTTACCTTTGGAAAAATTAATTCTACAGCTTTTCCAGGACAACTTATCAAACCGTGAGTTACTGAATTGTTCCAAATCCAGCTCAAGTTATCGACCATTATTAACGCATAGAATGAGGATGCTAGTATAAAATGTGATGCGATGAAATGTCAGAGGTCTAGCCTTTTCAATGACACGAATACCAAACAAATACTGGCTACGACAATCTGGGCTACATTTACTTCACTGATCCGATCCGATGAAATGTCGGAGGCCTAAGCCTTTTCAACGGCGCCTCCTGATGTCTTCATCCTCTGTGCTGTGCTTTAACCATTTGATATCGTATTTTCCAGAATTTATATATTATCTGTTTTTTGTGGTCTATATTTTCTTTCCCAAAGATAAACCCCCCAATAATCTCCTCTTTGTCTGCCTTAAACGGCTATTGTAATTCGATGGCTAATGGCTTTTACTCTCTCTCCCTGTATGCACTACAGTCCAACAAGAAATGCTCCAGGTCTTTTTCGTATGCACACATGAAGCATTTGGTGTCCCCTCCATTATCTATTTCTGTCATTAAGTTCCAAATTATTTGCCCTACATCTGTACAGTATGGTTGAGGTTGGGGTGTTATCATATATATCCTCCGTGCCTCCAACGCTTCTTCTCCATTTCCTATATAATTTTAAACTTTCCTTTCCATCCATATCTTTCCTCCAGTGGTCTTCATCCCAGGTACGTATTTTGTTTGCCACTTCCTGTTTTTTGCAATCTTTTAGGTATTTTATATTTATTCTCAAGTCAATCATATATCCCTCACCCTCCTTCATGTTTCTTCTTTTGCTTTACTAAATATTTCACCTACCAACCTTCCTGTGCCATTTTTCAAGATACTTTTTACATAGTTGAGCTTTCCTTTCATTATTCTTGTTCTCATCATTGATGCCTCTATTTCTCCCCTCAAACCACTCACAGCCACGCTTCTTCCTGCTGATAGTATTGTTCTGTATACTCCATTCTCATATTTCTGTAGCTGTTGAATTTCTGTTTTGTTTAGTTCTATAGTATTTGTTCCAAATAGTATTGATGGCAGCGCCAAGCCTTTCCAGAACGCCTTACCTACAACCAATTTGTTACAACTCTTTTCTATTACTGAGTAGGTCATATTTGCCATTTTCTGTGCCTTTTGGAACATCAGTTCTTTTTGCTTTTGGAAACAATTCCGTGTATTATTAACTGTTATGCTCAGATATTTATTGAATCTACCACTTTAATTCCCTCTGTCTGCTCTGGTGCTTCTTTTTTGTTGAATATCATAAAATTACTCTTATTTTTGTTAATCTCCAGGCATATGTTCTCCCTATTTGTGTACTTTCTTATTGTCACTAGAGCAGCCTGCCGCTTCTTATAAATGGTTGGTTGGTTGCCCTCCCGGACTCCGTTTAGAGTTGGAGTCTTTCACCTAACCCCTAACCTGGGGAGCAGCTGGGAAAGTTATTTATTTATTTATTTATAGGTCTGTTTATGGTGCATTCAACCACTTTGGGTCATTTACACCAGCAAAGAAAGGAGAAATTCTATCTACAAAGGGAAGGTACAAAGTTGACGGTACCTCTGAAATGATAATTTAACTTTTTAATTTGAGAGCCCAGTAAAGCCTAAAGCTTAAGGGCCAAATTAAATAAGTCTAATTAACAATTGCATTGAAGGAAAAAGTTAATCCATCTTCAGATCTGGGACCAGCTCCAGATCACAGGAATATGATGATGAGGCCTGTTAGTATTACTAACTAGTGAAGCAAGAAGTCATAATAAGGGACAATGCTGATACATTATTAAAAACTAGCCGGACATAAGAGGCTGATTGTTAGTTTAGGTGGAGGAATGTAAATTGACTGACTTTGAGAGATCTAAAATGAGCTTAGAAGGCACATGGCAAGATAAGACAGTAGAGAGAGTGAAATCAAGCTGTTTTGCAGTGCAAAATGAATGAATATCAGATGGAAGTAAAGAACATACTGGGCAATCAGTAAAAAATGTTCCAATGTGAGAGTCATATTACAACGGAGACAGGTAGGAACGGGACAGGCACTAAAATAATACCCATGTGAGCTGGGCTAGTGCAGTCTGGTCCCTTCGGCTACCTATGTACGGATGTATGTTCTCAATCCTGAGGAAGGGGTTTAACATCGCTGAGAAAACTATTGCTACGATTCCACTGACACTGCCAGCTACTGTGCACATAAGAGACTGCCAAACTCCGAACCTCCTGCAGGGAGAATCGAAGACCGACTGCCTCTCCCGAGTACACAGCAGACTTGGCTGCCAAGTCCACTACCTCATGTCCAGGGACCTAAAGAAGTACAAAATTATAACCTGGAATAGACCTTAACAAAACAGTAATTTTATTGACCAGAAAATGAGTGGCATTCCCTGATTTCATAACATATAGAATTGAGAGAGAATCACAGCAGATGAGAAACTTACGATGTGTAGAATTTACAGAAACAAAATTAATTGTTCTGTAAAGGACATACAGTTCAGCTGTAAATACTGATCAGTGAGATGGCAACTTATAACTCACCAGGGCACCTTCAAAACTAAGGGCACAACCTACTCCAATTGGGGACTTCGAACCATCAGTAAAAAGAACTTTGTGACCTAAATCTAGATATGATGCTTTCAATGAAAGAAACTCACGCTGAAAGTTATTAGCACAGGTTGTAGATTTCAAAGGCAAAACAATTTAAAGTCATAAATAATATCTACTGGAACCCAATTCGTGTTAAGTAAAGGGAACTTGTAGCAATATCTCCTAAAGAAAGGCTCATTTCAGTCAATCCATCTTGAAACCGGCAAAAGAATGGAAGAGGTTGGGATCTTAACCCATAAAACTGGTAAATATGGAAATCTACAAAGAAAGGCCGAATGGGATGCTGGTTATATGACAACACTCTGGCACCATAGTTGATACTAGAGTTTCTCCTTATATGCAGATTTCTTCATCCCGGGAAATCCCAGGAATTCCCGAAAAATGAAGCCAATTCCCGGGATCCCGGGAAATCCAGGAAATGGTTGTATATTTAAGAGAACGGTAATTTTTTTTATTGTTCAGTGATAAAATACCCTTTAAGAATTGGGATAACCAATTACTTATGCCTAAATGACCACTTTTGCATTGTAATATTTGAATTGAGTTTACCAAACAGTGGTAGCTATTTATTATTTATTAAACATAATATTTACCATGCGTACTCAGAAAATAAGAATGGTTTCATGTATTATGATGATTTAGTGAGCGACATTAGTATGCCTTTTTATTTTTGATGTAGAAAGAATGCTGCATGCAAGATGAGTTGCCTGCGATCGCTAGATAATATACTGAGACTCGGTTCCTTGTATTATACGCAGCGCTAGCGACATTCCCTCGGCCAGTTTTTGGCATACGGGCCCACTTTTAGATTGCTCTAAGTTACTAATGCTAGTAGCTGTTCATTTTAGGAAGCAGAAAAGTAGAATAAAATGTTGTAAATATTACGCAGTTTTCTTTAATTCTACCCAAGAGCCTTCTAATAACAAAAGGAAAAACAAATAAATCAATAAAAAATAAATTAAGTCATTTTAAAATTCCGGGATTTCCCGGGATATTTGTCCAATTCCCGGGATTTTCAAATTCAATAAAAACAGCCGGGATCCCGGGATCCCGAGAAAGAAACCCTAGTTGATACCCAGCTGCTAACGACAGAGGCTTAGAGGAGGGAGAAAGGCCTCTTCATTTAAGGTGTCAACTCTGGTACATTTGAGGGCTCCAATAGCCAGGCGAATAGCCCTATGCTGAAGTCTATCTACTGTAATTTTACAAGTAGAGATGGAGATGCCGTATCATAGAGGAATGAAGCATAATCTAATTTGGACGGGATGAGAGATTTGTAAAGCTGCAATAGTCTTCCCTTTAGATCCTCATGTTCTATTGGACAAATACCACATGATATTAAAGGAACCTTCACAACACTCCACAAGGGAAGCAATATGAGGATTCCAAGTCAAGGTTCTGTCAAATGTAACACCTAAAAATTTATGAGGGAATCTGGCTAGTCAGCAAAACAAGAGGTTGAATGAGTTGAGGAGGAACTGGCCGCTTACTGAAAATGACACAGGAAGACTTGGCAGGAGAAAAGCGAAGCCATTATTCTGTGACAAGCTAGTAATCTGTGTAGAGCATCCTGCATGATGGCCCTGCCAACATGAATGTCAACATGGGATACTCACAATGCCTCATCATTTGCATACAGAAAATAACTAAGAGCAGGGTTCATACCGTAAAGTAAATTATTAATCATGACATTGAATAAAAGGGGACTGATGATGTTACCTTGTGGAACTCCAGCATCCAAATCATAAACATCTGAAAGAGAGGACCCAATTGATACTCGTACGTGTCTATACTGCATAATGTTTTAAACATGAGTAGATTGCCCCGCAACCCTAAATGACATAAATTAAGGAGTAAACCGTAGTGTCAGACAGTATCATAGGCCTTCTCAATGTCAAGAAATATTGCCAAATATATTCGTTTCTAAGAGAAAACTCTGCTCGATCCCGAAAGCCGCTATGAAAGCTGTCCAGTTTGAGAAATAGAACAGAGTAAAAACGATGTAACACCATCCTTTCAAATACATTGCCCAAACAGCTAGTCAAAGCTATGGGGCGGTATGAGCTTGCAGCAGTACGAGCTTTGCCAGGCTTATGGATGGGCACCAGCAAAGCAGAAGTCCAAACATGTGGAAAAGAGCATGTCATCCAAACCTTGTTATAAAAGGCCAATAAAACTTGTCTGTTAGAGAATAAAAGATTGGTGAGGAAGGGGTACACAACCATATCCATCCCCAGGGGAGGTATTTTTTTAGCTTAGGAGGGCCATATTCAATTCCAGTATAGTAAAAGAACTATTATAAAGGAGTGCTACATTTGTGGGAAAATCAATAGGGATGAGTTCAACCTTTGCTGCTCTAGAAAGGAACTGTGCTGTATAATGAGGTTTACTGCTGATAGACACAAAGTACGCAGCAAGGAGTTACCAACTAGCTGGGACTGGAAAACGACATTACCACCATCCTGCAAGACAATAGGACGCGCGGGAGATTTTCTTTCCAATCTTTTAATTTTATTCCAGACCACACACTCAGTTGTCCGATGAGAGGTAGAAATGTCAAAGGCATGCCGGGAAGAGCGTTTAGATAACTGTACGCCGAGCAATTGCTCGGGCCTTTTTGTACAGGATATAGGTCTGTGAAACAGGATTTTTTTTAAACAACCTATAAGCTACTTTTCTTACTCTAACAGCCCGCTGGCACAAATCATTCCACTAAACTGCATGATATTTAGCATTAAATGTACTGGAAGTGAGATTGAAATGTTCCCGAGTTGCATGTTGAGTTGTGCGAGTTAATGTATGTCAGTCTTCATCCACAGTGGTATCATCTCCAAGATGTGGCAAAGACAAATCAGTATAAAAATGATGTAGACCTTCCTCTGTTATTTTCCATAGGGGGCGTTTTGAGCTCACAGATGGTACCTGAGATGTGAGAAGAATGGGGAAATGATCAGAATCACAAGGATCACTCAAAACTTCCCAACCAAAAACATGAGACAAGTCCATAGTAGAAAGTGATAGATCTAAATGCGAGAAGGGCCCACTGGAACTACACATAGGCGGATCTAGGGGGGAGGGAGGTCATCGACGTCTGGACCTCCATAAATTTCTTGCAAGTGCCCATTTTTCAAGTGAAAGTGGCCTATTTGAATGATGTGTATGCCTCTGTTGAAAAAAGTGGTTAGAAATAACCGCATATATTTCCAAATCAGATATAAACAAATAAATAAAAATAAAAACCCTCGTTTCTAACCAACTAGTGAAGTTGGGTTTCCCTAATTAACCAAAAGAAGGAAAAAAAAAAGTTTCTGGGACAAAGACAAACGGAGCTTTGGCCAGTCTTGAAAATTTTTGACCGCATGAAGCGGGCCCCTTTTTTCTCAAAAAAATTAAAATGCTTGTGGTTACCCAAACCGGGAAACTGAGTCAACCTTCAAACCTAACAACCTTCAATTAAACCGTATCCTTAATTAATAACCACTGCAATTAATCAAAACCCATGTTTAACTAAATAGAGGCCGATCAGAACTAGGTGCAAGTAAGTTAAAGAAAATAACTAAGGTAAGAAAAAACTAGGTACCTAGACGAAACTCGAACCGGGCTACAACGGCCCTAACTCAATAATTAAATGGCTGTTATAGCCCCTATTAAAACCTAAAGGCAATATAGCCCTAACTTAACTTAAATAAAACCTTCTAAACCTTAAACCTTTAAACCAAAAACTTAAGGGCAATCCAGCCTAGCCTAACTTAACCTGCAAAACCTAGGTCTGGGAAATAGCCCCTACCAATAAACAACCTAGCAGTGTGTTAAACAATAACCTAAAACTCAACAACGAAATTTAAAAACCTGGAAACTAAATGAAACTTATGAATCAGTTAGAAACTGAAAGGGTAACGTTCAACTGGCAACTTCATTTTTGGTAAGTCTAAATTAATTTTGATGAATTTAGCTTCACCATAGTTAGTAATCTGGCTGCTGACCAAATTTAACTTAAAAACCACTGCAACCTACAGTGAAAAAGTCTGTAGCTGTGTTGACAGTGTCTAAATAGGCCATTATTATTTCTATAATTACCGAGTCTATTTAAAGTAAACTTAACCTTAATACTACACCTAAATCAAAATAATCTCTCTCAAGCTAAATAATAAATTTTTCAATATGGCGCCCCCGGGTGGGCAGTCGAGAAGTTAGTTACCCTTTTTTTTGTTTTAATTCTGATACAATAGTTTTAAATCCAGTGAATTAAATTTTTTACTACAACAATCTCTACAACACATATTTAATGAACAACAAAACCAAGTGGCAGACTACCTAGCTAACCGCTTTTACATGGACAATGCTTTAATTAATGCCAACAATCTCTCAGAACTCAAAGACCTTTACAATTATAGTGTAAACACTTTAATTGAATATAATTTGAAGCTATATGAATGGGCCTCTAATCACTCAGAACTTCAAGGACTATTTGAAAAACATGACATAGCCTCCTCCGAAGATAAAGAAAATGTAAACTATTAGGATATGGTTGGAACACAAGTGCTGATACACTCCATCTAAAACGGTAAACTTGAACTCAGAAGCCAAAACTAAAGAGAAATACTAAGTTCTGTGCAATCATTGTTTGATCCAATTGGATTTGTTGCACCCTTAGTGTTTAAATTAAAACTCTTCATGCAGAAAGTAACAGCTACCAAAAAAAATTGGGATGAATATCTAGAACTGGAAATGCTGCGGGAATGGAAAAAACTTTGTAAAGAAATAAACAAAGTGGAATTTCTGAATTTTCCTAGACAAGCTTTTGAAAATCCCAAACCTCTCATGGAAAATCTTCAACTCCACATCTTTTGTGATGCCAGCCAAGAAGGTTATGCAGTAAGTTGCTATCTAGTTGGAAATGGAAAATCCGAACTAATTTACGCTAAATCAAGAGTCAATCCCAAATCAAAAATTGACCATTTGTAACTTGGAATTAATGGCAATCTGCCTAGGAACCAAAGTCCTAGAATACCTTAAAGAAACCTACCTATAAGAAACTCAGAAAAATCAATTAAATGCAGAGCACTTTTGGATAATTGTAGTCAAGCCAGCTACATTACCAAGGAACTCGTGAAAAAATTAAATCTTCCAACTAAACACTACGAGGAATCCATAACCATAACCGGATTTATAGCCGACAAGAACAACCAAATTATGAAGTAGCTATAATTAAATTGGAGGATTCTAGAAACCCTGGAAACTACCAAGAATAGAAGCTATCATAATTGATGATATTAATATTAAATATGAAGTTCCAGGATTACTGAAACTTCAAACTTATTTAAAATCATTAAATTATCAGCTTGCAGATCACTTTGAAGCTGATGAAGTGGCTGACTTCATGTTAATTTTTGGGGCTGCAACCCACAAACTTTTTGCCCTCAGCAGTCATCAGATTCATACGGCCTCTTGTTATAAATCTCCCTATGGAATACTTTTATTGGGTTTCCCTTCAGATTACTACCCTGAAAAAGAAAAAGAACCAATAAGAGATCAGATCAGCTTCTGTATTACCAACCCGCTACCTACTAGTACAACTTCTAATGAAGATCTAAAAAAAATTGAACACCAGATTGCACAATTTAGCAAACTAGAAAACTTGGGTATTTCTGGGGATGAACCACTTTCAAACAAAGAAAAAGTTCTGATTACAAACTTTGAAAAGGAAGTTAAAATAGAAGATGAAAGATTGTCTGTTAAGGTACCATGGAATGACCAAAAAGATAAAATTTCACCAAACTTTAACTATGCTATTAGCAGGTTAAAGTCCACTTGCAAAAAATTAAAAAAAGATAACTTAATGCAACCTTATTCAGACATCCTTGAACAACAATTCCAGGAAGGAATAATAGAAGAAGTACCTCTAACAGAACACTTAGGACAAGCAGGAAATTTTTTACCTCACTTTCCCGTAGTTCGCCCTGGGGTACAAACAACTAAAGTTAGGATTGTAGTAGATCCCTCGGGTAAAAGCAAACCAGAAGAAATAACCGTAAATGATGCTACTGAGGACTGCCCTTCACTCCTACCTCACTTAGCAAAATTGTGCATTAAATTAAGGCATGGTAAATATTTGATGATTGGGGACATTCAAAAAGCATATTTACACTTAAATATCAAACAGAATTTGACTGCAATGCCCACAAAATTCTGTGGGTAAAGAATACCCAATTGGCTCCAAATGACAACAACCTGAGCTGCTATAAATATAAAAGAGTTACCTTTGGCAACAAAAGCAGTCCATTTTTACTAAACAATCTCAAGAAATCAAGAAAAGATGGCGATACGAATATTTGAGTAGTTTGAGGGAAAAAGAATACCAACAACACAAACAACCAGTAAGTAAAGAACCTAAAGTAGGAGAACTATGTCTCTTAGATGAAAATTCTATGAATCCCAAATACTTCTGGAAGATTGCTGTAATTGAAACATTACACCCAGATGAAGATGGCATAATCAGGCATGTAACTGTAAAAACACCCAATGGTCATCTCTCCAGAAGACACATATATCGGTTATACCCACTGGAAATAACTGATAAGCCGAATATTGACCTGGAAGAACTGGAAAATTCTTCCACAGAAACAGGAACTGTAGATTCTTCTGACACTACTACTGCCGCTACTCAACCCCGACCACAAAGACAAGCTGCAGTTAGATTTCGGGAAGAACTGCAAAGGAAAATACAGAGTGGATCTTTGTGAAGACCACAAATAGAAAATTGTAAATAATTGTAAATAGCTATAACTTAGGACCAACGTTCTACAGAAAAGACGCTTTCATCTTCATATTTCACCTAAAAGGAACTTTTCTGAAGAGCATGTCATTTTCATTCAAAAAAATAAATAAATAAATAAAATTTCCCAAGAATACAATTCTGGTTAAATTTTTCCCCTTGGGGGGAATGTTGAAAAAAGTGGTTAGAAATAACCGCATATATTTCCAAATCAAATATAAACAAAATAAATAAAAATAAAAACCCTCGTTTCTAACCAACTAGTGAAGTTGGGTTTCCCTAATTAACCAAAAGAAGGAAAAAAAAAAAGTTTCTGGGACAAAGACAAACGGAGCTTTGGCCAGTCTTGAAAATTTTTGACCGCATGAAGCGGGCCCCTTTTTTCTCAAAAAAATTAAAATGCTCGTGGTTACCCAAACCGGGAAACTGAGTCAACCTTCAAACCTAACAACCTTCAATTAAACCGTATCCTTAATTAATAACCACTGCAATTAATCAAAACCCATGTTTAACTAAATAGAGGCCGATCAGAACTAGGTGCAAGTAAGTTAAAGAAAATAACTAAGGTAAGAGAAAAACTAGGTACCTAGACGAAACTCGAACCGGGCTACAACGGCCCTAACTCAATAATTAAATGGCTGTTATAGCCCCTATTAAAACCTAAAGGCAATATAGCCCTAACTTAACTTAAATAAAACCTTCTAAACCTTAAACCTTTAAAACCAAAACTTAAGGGCAATCCAGCCCTAGCCTAACTTAACCTGCAAAACCTAGGTCTGGGAAATAGCCCCTACCAATAAATAACCTAGCAGTGTGTTAAACAATAACCTAAAACTCAACAACGAAATTTAAAAACCTGGAAACTAAATGAAACTTATGAATCAGTTAGAAACTGAAAGGGTAACGTTCAACTGGCAACTTCATTTTTGGTAAGTCTAAATTAATTTTGATGAATTTAGCTTCACCATAGTTAGTAATCTGGCTGCTGACCAAATTTAACTTAAAAACCACTGCAACCTACAGTGAAAAAGTCTGTAGCTGTGTTGACAGTGTCTAAATAGGCCATTATTATTTCTATAATTACCGAGTCTATTTAAAGTAAACTTAACCTTAATACTACACCTAAATCAAAATAATCTCTCTCAAGCTAAATAATAAATTTTTCAATAGCCTCTGAAAACAAATTTTGTTTTTGTAAATAGATCATGATTATTTTATTTTATTCAAATTCTGTTTTGAGTCTTTAACCGTATCCAGTGTACTTCCAAATTTGTGGTTGTAATGGTGTGTGAAAGGTATGGGAAAAATAACGCCATAAAATAAAATCCTGATAAAAGTCATATTATGATTAGAGGACCAAGGCCTACAAGTATATAAAATTTCCTGGATTTCAATTGAATGGTATGGTGCTGTCAGAAGTAACCCAGGATAAGTATCTTGGCCACATACTAACGGATAGTCTTTCAGATGACTTTGATATTCTAAGGCAATGTAGACAATTATATGCTCAGGGAAATACTTTGGTTAGAAAATTTCATATGTGTGTGTGTACATTAGATGTTAAATTGATTTTGTTCAAAACTTTTTGTACTCCAATGTATACAGCTCATTTGTGGTGGAGCTACAGGATGTATAATTTGAGCAGGGGCGTAACTAACGGAGGGGGGGGACTGGGGGAGGCATGTCCCCCCAACTTTTGAACTGAGGGGAATAATATAGGTTTTGTCCCTCACAACTTTTGATCTAAGTTAGCTTACGTGAAGGAAAATATTTAGTTTTTGAAATAATCTATGATGGGTAAATCTTTAATTATATTAGTCCTATTAGTGTGCTGGAAAGTATTACTGATTCAAGTCATTTATATAGAGGGGCTTTATATTTTAGTGCAACAAAACAAATAACGAGAAATGAAGTGGTCAAAATCGACCAAGAGAATTGAAGAATTATTCTACTTACGACTGCAGGTAACAAATTACTCTCAATAGTGCTGCGTACGGACCGCGGATTTATGGCCCGCCCAAAACCAAAACGACAATCTACCAAATAACGGGACTTCCTTCCAAACCCAAATTGACGGGTTCAGTAAACTAGGGCACAGACGTACCCCTTTTAGCATTTAATTTGAACCAAATTAAATTAATGGAAAGTTCACAAAATTCTTGGTCCGTTGGCTAACATTAATTAAGATCCAACCAAGTTCTCGGTTAAGGTCGCTAACAATAAAATTCTTATGCACAAGTTCCCGCGTAAACGAATGAAATGCAATAAAGTTCTTAATTTCAATTCTGAGACAGTTTACTTCAATTCTAAATTTCTTACACCACAAGTCTAATAGGGCTTATTTAGCCACAGTTAATTTCAAGGAGGACGACTACCAACTAACTTAACAATTTGAATTTACTTTACAATTGTTAAGGACACGCCTTCTAATATTTTGAAAGACCTATCAAAACAATTTCAATACATAAGGTCGTCCCTAAAAACGATCTCATCCATACATAAGGAAAGAAATAGCTTTTTCTCCTCTCTTACTGGGAGTTCCCAAATCGCTGTCCCTCGATTGGGTATTGACCTTTCCGTTCAAAGACAAAACCCCTCCCTTTCCCAGGAATTAATTTAAATTACAGTTCTTGACATTCGAAATCACGCGGTTTCTCAAATTTACGACCCTGGTCAGGGTCCAATTTCGCCAGTGAATTCGAATTGGTCTTACAAAACTCGCACCACCATGCGAAAGAGAAACAACCATGTGTAATCTGGACCCTTTAGTTGTAAATCTCCGCGGCCAAGCGGTTTGGGTTTCCTCTTCCCCTGAGAACAACAACTTAAATAGAACAACCGTTCTACCATCGGAACATCTTTAACTTATGCCTTTATGAATATTCATAACCCAAAACGCTTGGCTTTTAGAGAACAAAATTAAAATCTTAAAACTAACATCATTTCTACTTTTAATTTTACAAGAGATTTCTGCATGCCAATTGCATGGTTACGAAACTGTAATGAGTCTTTACTAATTATTGTTTTCTGTGTAACAAGTCTTTACTAATTATTGTTTTCTGTGCTTCAGATCTATGCTATGTTTATGTTGAATAAAGCCTCAAATTGGCCTTTACTTTATCTCTAGCCCGCTAACAAATGCTAATAAATTTATTACTTCTCCGAATTCTCCCCAAGCTGGGAAACTATGGAAATTATGGTCGCGCGGATTCAAATATTTCTTGAGTACTATCGCCGAACACAACCCCAATAAATTGGAGGTTCTATTCATACATATCGGCCCCGATGTCGCTGATATCATTCAAGACTGCTCTACTTATGAGGATGCCATGGCAGCCTTAGAGGCCACCTACGTCAAGAAGCCAAACGAGGTATGCGCTCGCCACCTGTTGTCCACCCGTCACCAAAAGCCCGAGGAAACCCTCGATGAGTACTTGCAAATTCTTCAACAACTAGCCAATGACTGCAACTTCAAATCGGTTTCCGCCGACGAAAACAGGAGTTCATCTGTGAGAGACGCTTTCATCCGAGGAATTAGAGATAGCGCCATCCGTACCCGCTTACTCGAAAATGACACACTCTCACTGGAAAAGGCTATCGTCCAGGCTCGAACATTAGATCAGGCCCAGAAAAACTCAGAATCGTACCTCACTCATTACGGTGCTGTTGCAGCCACTGGCTCTCGCCACGAACCGTCGCCGACTACTGACTCTGCCCGGCCTGCCTGCGTCCAAGAAGACGATCTCCCAAACTCTTCAGCCGCTACGAATTTCGACAACAAAGCCGCTCTGTGCTTCTTCTGCGGGTCTCGACGCCACCCACGAAGCAGGTGTCCAGCAAAGGATTCTATCTGTGCGAAATGTGAAAAGACCGGCCACTGGGCCAAAGTCTGCCGCTCAAGTACTTCCTCGGCACGTCAAAAACAGGATAAAACCACAGCGTCTCATTCAGCCGCAGCATTAGCGACCATTAGTACCACTCTATCGTGTAGCTCCTCCATGCCTACCAACTCAACAGTCGATATCCTCGTCAACGGCCGTTCGTGTCTCGCCTTGTTGGATACTGGCAGCTCGGACAACTTCATTCGTGAGGATCTAGCCAAACACTTAGAGCTGCCCATTCTTCCGCACTCGGGCGTCGTATCAATGGCTTCGCCTAATCTATCCGCAGCCATCTCAGGTCGATGTACAGTGAAGGTTACGATGGGAGACCGCGACTACGAAAAGCTCGAACTATCCGTCTTGTCGGATCTGTGCGCTGACATAATACTCGGTACCCCATTCTTAATCAGACACAAGGAATTGAACATCAATTTCGGAGGTCCGGAGCCAGCACTCCATATATGCGGCCTTACTCGATCAAGAATTTCAGCCCCACCACTATTCGGCAACTTAACTGCCGATTGTCGTCCCATCGCCACGAAGTCCAGACGATTTTGCTCTGAGGACAAAATTTTCATTGGGAAAGAAATCGAAAAGCTACTCAGGGATGAGATAATTGAACCCAGTAACTCACCCTGGCGTGCTCAAGTAGTCATCACATCTACCGAAACAAAAAAAAACGCATGGTAATCGATTTCTCTCAAACCGTCAACCGATTTACCATGCTAGATGCATATCCTCTTCCGCGAATCGATGATATAGCCAACAAAGTCTCACAACACAAATACTACAGCGTAATTGATCTGTCAAGCGCATACTACCAGGTAGAAATCGATCCGTCTGAACGACCTTTCACAGCATTCGAGGCTGACGGAAATCTATACCAATTCAGAAGGATCCCTATGGGAGTAACTAACGGAGCCGCGGCCTTCCAGCGCGTCATGAACGAATTCATATCCTCGAACAACTTATCATCAACATACGCCTACCTCGACGATCTCACCATCTGCGGAACCACTTGGGAAGAGCACGATGAGAACCTTCGACATTTCTGGGAAGCCGCTAAACGAGTAAATCTGAGTCTAAACAAGGAAAAATGCAAGCTTTCGATGACATCAGTGCACCTGCTCGGATATTCTATCTCTCATGGCGTATTGCGGCCCGATCCCGAACGCCTCCGGCCACTACAAGAACTTCAAACTCCTCGCAACAAGTCGTCTCTACAACGCGTAATCGGACTATTCGCATACTATGCTAAATGGATTCAGAACTATTCCCTCAAGATCAAACCTCTGCTCAACGTTTCATCATTCCCATTAACTCGCGAGGAAGTATCAACGATCCAAACACTCAAAGATGATATCTCGAAAGCTGTCGTCGGTTCAATCGATGAAGAACTGCCGTTCACTGTGGAGACGGACGCTTCCTCTTCAGCAATCGGAGCCACCCTCACCCAGAACGGCCGCCCGGTGGCGTTCTTTTCTCGCGCTCTGAATAACACAGAACGTCGCCATCACATCGTTGAAAAGGAGGCATACGCTGTAATCGAATCCATTCGCAAGTGGAAGCACTTCTTAGCTTATCGACACTTTACTGTCGTCACCGACCAGCGGAGCGTATCTTTCATGTTCGATGGAAAAGCTACTGGTCGTATTAAGAACGATAAGATTCTCCGTTGGCGTGTAGAACTAGCCGGCTACTCATTCACAATAAAATACAGACCGGGCCCCGAGAACCGAGCCGCAGACGCATTGTCGCGATCCTTTTGCGCTGCTACTCCAAGAATATCCCTCGCCCAGCTGCATGTTAATCTGATACACCCAGGAGTCCGCCGAATGACTCATTTTGTGAGAGCTAGGAACCTACCATTCTCAGTGGATGACATCAAACGAGTTACGTCGGAATGCCAAACATGCGCTAAATGTAAGCCACAGTACTATAAACCAGAAGTTAGTCACTTAATACGGGCCATGTCCCCGTTTGACCGACTTAACATCGACTTTAAAGGCCCGCTTCCGAGCGCAACTTCGCGACCTTACATCCTAACAGTAATCGACGAGTATTCACGCTTTCCTTTTGCCTTCCCGTGCCGTGATACGAACACGTCAACCGTTATCGCCCGTCTCACCGAGTTATTTTCTACCTTCGGAACTCCCTCTTACATCCACACAGATCGAGGGACATCGTTTATGTCTTCGGAACTAAAACTGTTCCTAACTAAACATGGTATCGCGACTAGTCGCACAACGCCGTATCACCCCCAAGGAAACGGGCAATGCGAACGTTACAATGGAATCATCATGAACACCATCAAACTAGCCATAGAAGATCGCGGGTTGCCGATGTCGCAATGGGAGTCCGTCCTACCAGACGCGCTGCACTCGATTAGATCGCTGCTGTGTACGGCCACGAACGAAACTCCTCACGAGCGTCTATTCACGCACCCGCGGCGTACTTCTACCGGTTCTGCACTACCGACGTGGCTGTCTTCTCCGGGAACTGTACTCCTTCGCCAATTCATTCGCCGATCCAAGAACGACCCCTCGTCGAGGAAGTTGAGTTAATTGAGGCAAACCCCAACTACGCGTTTATACGGCATCCGAATGGGAGAGAAGATACCGTATCCATCAGGGACCTGGCACCGGCGGGACGTAGCAATACGGATGACACGAATCACTATGAACCCCCCGTACCCAGTCCGCCAATCAATTCCACCCCGCTAACGGACGACTCAGAACCCGCTGAGATCCGCCGACACACGGTCCCAACAGCTCCCGTCGAAGCGACTCCAGTCGAAGTCGAGAGAGGCCCACCTGTGTCAGTAACCTCCGAGACGTCCCCCTCTGAGAAGAAGCACTCGAATCAGATACCCAGCTCAACGCCTAAACTTGTAGACTCTTCTTTCTTCCAAAATATCTTGAACTTGTCGTTTTGTTTCTTACCGTGCAATGTATCACGTATTATAAAAGAAGAGAGGAATGTAATGAGTCTTTACTAATTATTGTTTTCTGTGTAACAAGTCTTTACTAATTATTGTTTTCTGTGTTTCAGATCTATGCTATGTTTATGTTGAATAAAGCCTCAAATTGGCCTTTACTTTATCTCTAGCCCGCTAACAAATGCGGCACCACAGACACAAAACATTTTAATTCTTAATTAGACATTACTACACACGCCTCGGTGGTGCAGTGGTTAGCGTCGCTGACTACGAATCCATCGGACCCGGGATCGAGACTCGGTGACGGCAGGCGGCGCGCAGCAAAACCCAGCTGTTTATCCTTCCACACAGTAAAAAAAGAAAGTGGTTGGTAGATAAATGGGTACCCTGAGTAGTCTAGTGGTTAAAACGCTGGGCTGCTGGTGGAGCGTGGTTCAGATTCCACGCTAAACTGTAGGTCTAAGGTCGAGTGAAAGCTTGACCTTCGTCAGAATGAACTATTTGGCGGACGAAAACTAAAGGTTATATAATATATATATATATATATAACCTTACTTACCTTACAAAGGTTCCGCGCGATGATTTCTCATTTCGCGAAGGTCAAGCTTGTCGCCCTCCTCTCGAATTGGCTTGGTGAAGTAGTAGGGCGGGTCGTACTCAGGTGACAACATGAATCTGAAGGAAATCCTACCATCAGGGGTGTCTAAATTATGTGTTTTACATGGGAATTCAAATATGAGCTTATTTTCTGGATAGGATAACTCTAACCTACATCATTTTGTATTTCTAAATTGCCAATTTTACCCTTTTGAACCCTTTATAATATATAAAAGATATAAGGTAAATCATTTATATTGACAAGGCCAAATCAACTTTACATATATTTATTAATAGGTGAACTGCATGTATATCACTGGATATAATTACAAAGATCATTCTCCTGACATCTTGAACTTTGCCAGGTTGCACAAATCCTGCTTTGACTCAGACTTGGACATCAGCTTCCTGCTGGTCTCCTGAGCCCTGATCCCTCCATCCCTCTTTTCCTGTGAGAAGTACTTAGCAGAAGCCTCAGTCACCATTTTAACAACCCTCTCAATGCTTTGTGTGTGGCAAGGCCAGTTGCGCACCTCCATGGGGGTGTTGATGAAGTTTTTCACCTCTGAGGTGCTTAGAGAGCAGGTGAGAGGTGGCTCTGACACACCTTCTGACCAGCTGATCAAGTCACCGATGCTGGAAGCATCACAATTGATGTCAGTGTCCTTCTGCTCCTAACAGAGGAGTCCCCCAGCTGAGTGTCCGGGTCCCCCTCTCCCCTGATGGCCAGGATTCTCTCCACCCTTCAATCCTCTCCTTCTGATCCTCAGAGCAGAGTAGTGTTTGGAGGATGACTTCACTGTGGGCATACCAAGCAGATCTTCTCACAGTTGGCATCACAATATCCAGCACCTCCTTTCTCTGGGACTTGAGGCAGTCCAGCTGAAAGAGGATGTGCCTAGGCCTTCGATCCAGGAGTGCTTGCCCTTCACGTTGAACCAACATGGGTAAATACACTCCAATGATGAATTCCACAATGAATTGCAGATCTTCAGGTTCTTTCCTTTAAGTCCGTGCTTTGACACCCAGAGCCTGAGAAGTCTGTTCGCTGTGGTGAGCCAGCGGCTGTGGTTTACTGGTCCTATCTCTAACAGAGCCAGCCCTGCAGGAAGTACTCCATCCCTGACTGCACAGACAATTTTATAGCCATAGTATTGATCAGTTGAGAGATCTTGAATGACCTTGTCAGGAAGCTTGATCAGTGGAGGGCCAACAGAGATTCGGGTGAAGTTTGGATTGATACTCCAGCTTTCACACCAGTATTGACATTTGTTGAGTCTCCTCCAATGGCCAACAAGGTCTTATCATAACCCCTCTCTTTCAGCCAGGCAAACAGGACCTTAGCAATCTTCTCCGCATGTGACTCCTCTTTAGTTGTTTTCTCTGGGGTAAAGCGGAACAGATAGTAGCTGCCAGGCTCACTGACAACACTATAGTGTTCTTCCTTGATCTTTGTGGGAAAAGATTGGTCACTGCCCTCAGCTTCCATCATCACATTGGTCAGGTCAATCCGCCCATCAAAGAGGATGCAAGAGATCCCCCCCTCCTCCCTGCACTTCTTCTCGAACTGTTCCCCCAGCTCTCTCATCAACTTCTCCTGTGCTCTCTTGACCTTGCTCTTATCAATCACTTTACTTGTATTGTCTTCTGTGATGATTCCTGCGTCAATCAGAGCTGCTGCTGTTGCTATCGCTGCAGTTGGCCTCAGCCCTATGCCATACCTTACACTAGCAAGGGCAATGTTTTGAATCTCATCATAGTTTTTCTGTACCTTTGCCGAAGCTGCTGGCTCAGGGTCAGTTTGAGGGAAGAGCTCAACTTCAGGAACAAACTCATCTTCATCACCACTTCTCTCCAATTCCAGATCCTCATCACCATCTGCCAAAAATCTCTTAACATCCTTCCTGGCTGCCTTCTCTGCTACTGCAGCACTTTCCTCCTTGCTCCTTCTCCTTTTCTCTGCCTTCCTTTCCATCCACTGCCTTTTCAATGTCCTCACCTGTCTCTTGTGCTCTGGTAGATCAGGACCCCCTATTTGGTGGGGTCCCTTACTTCCAACCTTCTCTTTCTGTCCCTTGATGTAGGCAAGATCTTTCACAGGAATTCGCTTCTTCTCGCGCTGCTCTCAAAATATTTCATATACCAAACTGTATGATAATTACAATTAAGTGGAATGGCACACCTTTTTATTTGAGTATTTAAATATTATTATTATTATATGAATTACATTATATGTGTTTATGATGTTTAGTTAGAACGATGCTCTATGAGAGATAACGTGAGCAGCCATGATAGAAAACGTGAGAAGACATATTCTGGGTAACTACAATAGTAAAATAATCAACAATTTAATAATAATCAACTGCAAAATGATGTAGGTTAGGGTTATCAGAATTAAATATTTTCTTCAGAATTGTGTTCTATACACCAAAATATGTCATTTGAACACCCCTCTCCATTGATTTAAAAAAAATGCATAGTATGACCCGCCCTAGCACTGAAGTAGTGAGTTGGATTCTTGCGCTCTCCACCTCACATAGCCAGGTACGCTCGGCTCATCGGGGATTGTTCTGAGCCAGGCCTCTAGTCTTCTTTTGAAGATTTCCACTGCAACTCCCTTCGTGTTTCTTAGGTCTTTGGCCAACTGATTAAACAGTTTTGGTCCTCTCACTACAAAACTATTTTCTTTCAGGGTTAAGGATGTTCCCTGTCTCGCCTTTAATTTGGGAATACGACACAGTCTACCGCTTCTACTTTCCACCGTTGTTTGGGGAGTTACGGGATTCAGAGTAAGATTAGGGACTAGTTTCTCCATTATTTTCCAAGTGTAAATAATGGCGTATCTCTCTCTTCTCCTTTCCAGTGAATATAGGTAGTTCTCGTAACCTTTCCCAGTAATTTAGTTCTTTGCACCCATTGATCTTGGCTGTGAAGCTTCTTTGGATCCCCTCCAGCTGTCTAATGTCTTCTTTTTTATATGGGGATGTTAGGACCGAGCAGTATTCCAATTTGGGTATTATCAGGGTTTTCAGTAGAGGAATCATTACATTCCTATCCCTTCGTTTAAAGGTTCTCAATATCTGACCCATTATTCTCTTTGCTCTGTTTACTGCTATCTTATTTTGTGTTTCAAATTTCGCATCATGTATCATTACAACCCCTAAATCTTTTGCTCTGGAATTTCTCTGAATTTCCTGTCCATTTGGGGTATAATATTCCATGGATTTTAGGTCTTCTCTTTTTCCGTACCGTAATAGCTAAAATTTCTCGGCGTTAAACTTCATATTGTTGTCTTCCGTCCACTTGTAGATTCTGTTTATGTCGGTTTGTAGAGATCCTATGTCTTCTGGGTTTCTTATTTTTCTACTGATCTTTGTGTCATCCGCAAAGGATGTTACTGTGCTGTCTCTGGTAACGCCCTCATCTATGTCAGTTAGCATGATTATGAAGAGTAGTGGAGCTAATACTGTTCCTTGTGGTACCGAGCTGAGGACCTCTGATTCTGATGAAGATACTCATTGTACTGTAACGACTTGCCGCCGCTCACTAAGGAAATTATATATCCATTTCCCTACTTTTCCTGTTATTCCCATATATTTCAGTTTATGTATTATGATTCCGTGGTCACACTTATCGAACGCTTTAGCAAAGTCTGTGTATAGTACATCATAGTTTTCATTACTTTCAAGTGAATCAATAATGTTGTTGTAGTGTTCCATTAGTTGTAATAGGCATGATCTGCCTGACCGAAACCCGTGTTGGTTATCATTGAATTTTTTCCGAGTTTCCAAAAAGTCAGATTTTCTGTCTAACTATTCTTTCAAATATTTTAGTGAGATGGGATGTAAACGATACTGGCCTATAGTTTTTGGCCTCGAATGGATCTCCTCCTCTATATATTGGGACTATGTTCGTGCTCTTCAGGATGCCCGGTATTTCTCCCGTTTCTAGTGATCATCTCCATATCCAGTATAGGTGCTCAGCGATTGCGTTCTTTCAGTTTTTGATTAGTGTGGCATTCCATTTATCCGGTCCTGCCGCTGAGTGTGTTTTTAGTTTCCCTATGGCTTGTGTAATATCATCCGTCGGTAAGTCGAAATCCGTTATACTTTCCCCTTGTGGTTCTTCTTCAAAGAACGCGTTTCTATCGCATATCAATTTGTCAGTTTTTGGGATATTGAAAGATGATTCGTACTGAGCTCTTAATATTTCACATACTTCTGTTAGATCATCAGATAAAGCACTGTTCTCATTTTTAAAAGGTCCGATAGTCGCGTGGTTTTTCGACTTTCTTTTTGCAAAATTATAGAAGTACTTTGAGTTAGCCTTTATCGCTTCTATAGCGTCGTCGTCTTCTTTTTCTGTATGCTTCTCGATTAGTTCCTGTATGACGACATCGATACTTTGCAGTTTATCATTTAATATTTTTCTGATGTTGTTATCTTTACAATTACTTAATTTTGCAGTCACTCTTTTTCTTTCGAAACAATGCCCTCTTTTGTCTTTCGAACCTGCTTCTCTTTTCTCTTTGTTGTATCTTTGGGACATGTATTTCAACAATTTCTAACGTCATTAGCATCTCCTCCGTTGTCTTGGCCTCGAAAATGGTTTTCCAATCTATTACTTCCATGTTGGCTGTCACATCTTCCCAGTTTATAGCTTTGGAGTGAAAATTTAAAATTTGAATTTGCTTCTTCCTGTTGTGCGTGTTCTTTCCTTTCCTGTTGCCTTTATATTAGTTGTTATTTCAATGATGTTGTGGTCTGATATCATAGTTGGGGATATTTCTACATTATCAATTAGATTACTGTTGTTTGTGAATACCAAATCTAGCAGTTGTTTTTTCTTGTGTTTTCTGTTATTTCTTGCGTTAACATAAATTCATCAGCTAAAGCTAGTAGCATTTTTACCTGCTCCTGGTCTTCTCGTGTGCCCCCCTTGTCCTGGTGTATACATATATTTTTTCCTATCCTTTTATATTTCATGAGTGGGAAATTAAAATCACCACAGAGAAAAATATTTGGGGTTGGAGAGTGTAGATCTTTTACCAAGTTCCTTACCTCTGTAATGGAATCTGAAAATTTTGAGGTTGGCGTGTTTGGGGGTCTGTACATTACAATTAGTACCATATTTAATTTTTCAATTTTTGCTGCTACACATTCTACGTAGTTGTTTGAGGTACTTATAGCCATTTCTATGTGCCTTTCGCGTGTGTAAATAGCATATCCTCCTTTACGTCTCACTGTTCTGTCAGCTCAGAGGATGTTATAGTTGTCAATTTGTATTTCTTTTTTGTCAATACAGGACTCACAATGTTCACAGTTCGCCTGGCAGTCCTTTAGATGAGTTTCTGTGAGGCATGCAAAGTCTGCTCCGGCTTCTTGCATGAGTCCTTTCAGGTATACAACTTTGTTCGTGGAATGGTTTGATTTAAGGCCCTGTATGTTGGTTAGGATTATTTTTATTTTTTCTCTTTCTTTTCGCATACAGGTGGTTCCGATTTGTTTTCCAATGGGGGTGCCGGTTTCGTTGCCTTGTGGTCCTCCGAGAATTTACCTCTTTTTATCTTTGTCGGTACCTGTTGTCCCGATAACGCATGAAGTGCCTTTGTTCGTACCTTCTGTCCGGCTCTCGGATTCCTATACTTATATTTGTCAGCTGGTTTTGCAATTGCTGGATAGTGTTTAGCAGCTGAAATGTGTTGGCTACGTCTAAAAAACTGGCACTCTTCTTTGATGTTCGTTTTTTCTGTTCACTCGTTGCGTTCCTTTGAGGGTGGTGGTATCGGCATTTTTTTCCATATTTGCAACTCCCATATCTTGCATAAGTGTTGCAGACTGTAAGATGGTGGAACGCATAATGTGGGATATATATATTATATATATATATATATATATATATACGTACAGGGTGTACATAAAGTCAGGATCTATTTTTGTGAAACACTTGGAAATTATATGGAATTCAATCATAAAATGATAAAGTGGTAACATTTATTAAATAATTAAGAGTAGGATTCGACGTGACGCCCATCAGTATCCCTGCACAGCTCAAATCGTTCCGCAGCATTTCTAAACACATTCTGGAGCAGTGGAGCATTTGCGGGTTATGTTATCTGCAGCAGTTCGTATACGTGTACGTAAGTTTTCAAGACTCGTAATCTTCGTCTGATAGACGTGCGATTTGATAAAGCCCCATGCAAAGAAATCTAAAGGGGTTAAATCTGGTGATCTCGCTGGCCAAGGTCTGTTGCTTCCGCGTCCGATCCAGCGATTTGGAAAATGTCCATTTAGATAATCCTGAACAATTATGGCATAGTGACAAGGAGCACCATCATGTTGATAGACGACGGGGATAGGATTGTTAGTACCGTCGTCTATCAACATGATGGTGCTCCTTGTCACTATGCCATAATTGTTCAGGATTATCTAAATGGACGTTTTCCAAATCGCTGGATCGGACGCGGAAGCAACAGACCTTGGCCAGCGAGATCACCAGATTTAACCCCTTTAGATTTCTTTGCATGGGGCTTTATCAAATCGCACGTCTATCAGACGAAGATTACGAGTCTTGAAAACTTACGTACACGTATACGAACTGCTGCAGATAACATAACCCCGCAAATGCTCCAGAATGTGTTTAGAAATGCTGCGGAACGATTTGAGCTGTGCAGGGATACTGATGGGCGTCACGTCGAATCCTACTCTTAATTATTTAATAAATGTTACCACTTTATCATTTTATGATTGAATTCCATATAATTTCCAAGTGCTTCACAAAAATAGATCCTGACTTTATGTACACCCTGTATATATATATATATATCCACATTATGCAAAACGCATTACACAAGTGGGTACTGCAAATTTGATAAGAAATGCATGTTCGTTGAACAGCGTTAAAACGAACCCCCAAACATCTATCGAGGCTGACAGCACACTAAACTCCGCATAGTCTGTGCCGCTAATTTCAAAATTAGAGGACTTTTAATTTAGCGATGCCAAATTATCAAAATATTGAAGAAACTCTATGGGAATTAATTACAATGACTTTTAAAGTGGCAAAATATTGCATTTAATCTAATAATTACTATCTTATACTAATTTATTTGTGTTCTGCATAACATAAATTACCATAAAAATATATTAACATAAAATAAATTTTACTAAATCGCAAAAAATATAGCTACATTAATATCTGGATAATAGTCTTCAATTCGTAAATACTTTTGCGGACCAGTGTGTGTGTGTGTGTATATATATATATATATATATATATATATATATATACCCACACACTGGTCCGCAAAAGTATTTACGAATTGAAGACTATTATCCAGATATTAATGTAGCTATATTTTTTGCAATTTAGTAAAATTTATTTTATGTTAATATATTTTTATGGTAATTTATGTCATGCAGAACACAAATAAATTAGTATAAGATAGTAATTATTAGATTAAATGCAATATTTTGCCACTTTAAAAGTCATTGTAATTAATTCCCATAGAGTTTCTTCAATATTTTGATAATTTGGCATCGCTAAATTAAAAGTCCTCTAATTTTGAAATTAGCGGCACAGACAATGCAGAGCAGCGTTGCCATCCAAAAATAATGAAAATCTGAAGATTGGTGTCAAAATATCTTTAGAAATCTGTAGTTTCAATAAAAATATCTGTAGACAAAATCTGTAAACTACCATTTGATTTTAAAGTTTATTTTTGTAAGTAACATATACAATAATATTCATAATTCCAAACAGAAATACAAGAATGGTCAATTAAACACAAAATTTAGTGAATGAAAGGTAGATAAACTGAATATTTTAAACCAGAATACTATTCAAGCTACGTCTATAGGCCAGTTTAAGAATGATCTAGACAAAAAGCAGCAAATAGAAAGAACGAGTATACAGCAACAAAATAAGGATGCATATATACAAAATGGAAAAAGGAATTCAATAAAATACATAATTTTGTGCTGTACTGGAATTATGGAATGAACATTATCATTAACAACAACAGGGCTATTTATCTGTACTGTAGATTCCACCCTTTGCTTTCTTTAGTAGTGTGTTTTGTTGATGACTTAGTAAGAACCGACGCACAGTCAGCTGAGCGTGGCGTATTTATGTTATGTTGCCACTCTCTACTGACAGGTGGCGCACGAAAATAATTTGTTGGTTCTCATGGAGAAACTCAGTAATATTACTGTAATATCCAATGTAGTCCGTAGTGGTTAGTAAAAAAAAACCTCAATCTTAGAAATCGGCAAATTTTGCCCATTTTGAAGGAAAATCTGAAAAGAAGCATAAAAAAAAATCATAAATTTTAGAAATCTGTAGATTTCGCCCATTTTGGGGGAAAAATCTGAAAATCTGAAACAAAGCATAAAATCTGTAGATGCACAGATAAATCTGTAGAAATGGCAACACTGAATTATTTTGCGGAGTTTAGTGTGCTGTCAGCCTCGATAGGGGTCGGGGGTTCATTTTAACGCTGTTCAACGAAATTTTTACCTATATATTTCTAATTTGAGAGGATTGTTAAGACACGTGAGTTATCTAGCCAAGACTTGGGAGAATTGACTGCTCTTGTTAAAATGGGTAATTATTTCAATGCAAGTATTGCAAAAATGCTGAAAATAGGTGAAGGTACGGTCAGATATAAGAAACATTTTAAATCAAGGAAGTACCTGTAAGTTAGTCCAAACTGGAAGAAAGAGGGTTTTGTCAGAACGTGGTGTAAGGCATCTAAAATTTCTGGCTACCATCTGGATAATATTTCTCACTTCGTAAATACTTTTGCGGACCAGTGTGTATAAATATATAAATATAAATATAAACATATATATATATATATATATATATATATATATATTATATATATATAATATATATATATTATATATATATATTATATATATATATATGTAGGGTCCAGAATATGTTTTTTTGGACTTTCATTAGTCTTACCTAATCCACTTTGTGATGTTTAATGAAAAAAAAGCCTGTCCTAAATTTCAAGATTAGAGAATACAAGTGGTAGCTCGCTATCGCCCTCCAGATTTTTTTTTTCACAACTTCATTTTTTTATTGGTTGTAGATTATAAAATTATATTATATGAGGCCCTCATAGGAAGAAGTGGCTAAGCTACAAAATAAAAAAAAACGCCATTACCCCCACTACCCCCCACACAAAAGTAAAAAACGCCATTACTCACACCCCTCCCCCACTACCCCAGTGCGAGTAGCACTGTGACATATTTGTCACAGTATGTGTGAAGCTCAAGATTTTTACGGCTGCGTTCTTTTCTGTAGTTTTATCACGGTATTAGGGCCTTCGGACCCAGTAATTGTGACCTAGGACCGGGAACTTCACAGAGCACATCGGCAGCTCATGGGCTATCAGTTGGTGGTGGTTGCAGAATTTTCCGATGTACCGTTTAGGCTGTGCACGGTTCCGAAGAAAGCGGACAGACACACAGACACATAGACACATTTTAGCTCAATAGTATACAGGGTGTCCCAAAATTAACTATCTATTTCAATGAAATCGGACAAATTTAAAAAACACACTTTTATTTATGTTTATCATGTTTAATATGTGTTAAAAATGTATAAATTTCTAAATTTCTAAATTTTTTTCATAATTTTATTTTCATAATTTTTTAATTATCTGGTCCAATGAAAGACCGTCTGAAGTCATAGAATGGCAGAGACTCTCCAAAAGTTAACGTGTGGCTTGGAATGACCAAATCCAAAATTTATGGTGCTCCATCTTGTTGAAACACAACATTATCAAGAATGCCATCATCAAGAAGCTGTGGTTCGAGAAACTGCTGAAGCATATCAAGGTAGACGGTACCTGTTACAGTTGCTCCCGCAAAGAAGAATGGGCCATAAATTTTGGATTTGGTCATTCCAAGCCACACGTTAACTTTTGGAGAGTCTCTTTGCCATTCTATGACTTCAGACGGTCTTTCATTGGACCAGATAATGAAAAAATTATGAAAATAAAATTATGAAAAAATTTAGAAATTTATACATTTTTAACACATATTAAACATGATAAACATAAATAAAAGTGTGTTTTTAAAAAATTTGTCCGATTTCATTGAAATAGATAGTTAATTCTGGGACACCCTATAGGGAGGCTCTCAAGATTGTCAACAGCCTCACTGTCACAAATGATCATGCAGAGTGTGGAGTTGCTCTCATTGAAGAGTACAATCATCTCCTGACACAGGATGAAGAGCAAACCCAGTATCTGCTTCAAGTTGTGACAGAACATCGCAGGAGGTTTCCCGATTCCAGGAAATCAACGCTTATCAGGCAACAATGAGTGGCTGGCAACCATGACCCCCCCGCCTTTGAGTGGCTAATACTCCCTTTTTAGGGAGGGGGACCCAAATGCTTGTGTTCTTGGGCCACCAGAAGTTCTCCTGTTTATTATTATGAAAGTATCCTGAATCGCGATATTTATCAAAACTTTAAGGTCACTGTGCAACCCCTAAAACTTGATGTATTCAAAAAATATTTCACATGCAGAAGTTTTACCTCAATACCAAAAAAATTAAAGGTTAGGAGTAAAACAATTAAAAATAAAATTTTGCCTTTATGTAGCTAAGAACCACCCTAATACACTCATAAAACATATACCATTTGAAAGCTCACATCCCCCCCCCCCCAGTCTAAAAATGTATTAATCCAAAAGTATCAATAGCAAATTAAAAGTAACTAGATTTAATTGTTTGACGCATGATGTCATTAACTACATTATAAAGGTTGGCTAAGTTATAAATCTTGTCTGTGTTGTAAGATGGTATTTTTGGTAATTGTTGCACTAACCTAACCTAACATGAAATATATGTTATTACATTATCATTTGTATAATTTAAGGGTATTAGTTACTTTTCAGCCCAGAATGTTTCCCGACAATTTTGAGGGCTTCTACATTAATGTCTCAACAGGTACAAAACATTTATCAATAACATTTCCATCACAATGTTCAGTTTACGAGTTATTTTGTTGAAAAAAAATTTTTTTTTGAAGATGCATTCTATCGCCGCCATAACAGGAGGTGGCACCATCTAGCAACGAACTATGTAAACATTTATGAGGTAGCCAATCACAGGCCTCTATTTCATCATGTGACCTAATCCAGCAAATCACCAACTGATCTGCTTCCTCCTTCATCTCCTGTTTTCAGTTCAAATTCAGAATCAACATGGCTGTCCAGTGTAACCAGTGCCCTCCCATTTCAGCTCACATTTTCATACTTTGTTTTGAAAATAATGAAGCAAGCCTCAATCTTCTTCGCTCACATGGTGGTGTCCCTTTAAATGTAGTGTGTCCAACCTGTGGCTGCGAGTGTATTTTGCGAAAAGACAGATTTAGCGGACTACCCAGGCAAGGTAGGCACATGTTATTACATTATCATTTGTATAATTTAGGTCTCAGGGGTATGGGGGCAGAGCCCCTGTAAAGACCATGCATCACAAATTGATCAGTCCTAATGTTAGGTTAGGTTAGGTTGGTTAGGTTGGTTAGCTTAGGTTTTCCATGAAACCTAGGTTTTTCTCATGGTTTTTGAGGTGTTTCC
Source organism: Bathynomus jamesi (assembly GCA_023014485.1). Classification (NCBI taxonomy): domain Eukaryota; kingdom Metazoa; phylum Arthropoda; class Malacostraca; order Isopoda; family Cirolanidae; genus Bathynomus; species Bathynomus jamesi. The sequence continues at coordinate 89,236 of JAJOZX010011688.1, forward strand.
ATGACATTCTTAACTTCATTTTCGTTGGAAAGGATGAGTTTTTCACCCCCAAAAAAACGATTGGTTAATATTCGTTTTAATGCTCCCTTCATTTTCGATAGAAGGAGACATTCTATGACAATTTAACATATAAATTCATATTCAGGACGTCTTGAAACCTTGGGGAAACTGATAAAAATCAAGGAAATGTAATAATTATTTTTTACAGAAAAAAAAATGGTAATGGTTCAGAATAGAGGTGCCACCTCAATTTTTATATTTTTTCTACCAAAACATACTAAAACCATTGGTTTCCTGTTGTTTAGGATGAATGTGACCATCGCTATTACAGTAAATTATTGCTTGAAGTTATTTCACCCCCCAACCCCTCCTACAATCTGGGGGGACCACTGTGGGAACCGGGGGTTTTGGGTGGGGAAACACAGCACAAGTAATAATTTACTGTAATAGCGATGGTCAGATTTATCCTAAACAACAGGAAACCAATGGTTTTAGCATGTTTTGGAGGAAAAAACACGTGTCATGAAACATCAAAAACCATGAGAAAAACCTAGGTTTCATGGAAAACCTAACCCCTAACCTAACCTAAAAAATATAAAACCCTATACCGATCAATTTGTGATACATTATCTTTACAGGGGCTCCACCCCCGTACCCCCCGAGACCTAAATTATACAAATTGGACACACTACATTTAAAGAGAGAATACCATGCGAGCCTACTAGCATCAACTCACATCCGTCACAGACCAAAGCCATTTTCAAACTGAAGTGAATGAATGATACGATAGTAGGGTTGCCAACTCAAAATTTCCTAGATTCATACCCAAAAATATGTTTTTTGTAATTTTCTAACTTCGTTTTTTTGACTATGCGACACATGTAATGAACATACTTTAATGAAACAACTTTGTCTCTGGTATTTTTCGAAATTTTGCTTAATTAAGTGGCGCCCGTATTCTGAACCATTACCAAAAAACAATTTAGATGTCGATAAGCAGCCATTAGAGGCCATTGACCCAGTGTTTAGCTCTTTTCTCAGTTAAAATTTTGCCGCTGTTTGTCTTCAGTTTTATGGGGAGACATCTCGTGGCAAAATTAGGAAACATAGGTCAAATCAGCCAATTAAATCTGGTTTTTGTTTCACATGACCTTATCCAACCAATCACAGATGTGCATTTTTGAATCTCCCATAACGCATACTCATTCCAAAATGCTTCTTCAGTTCGCTTTTTGCTATGGTTTGTGGAGGTTGTGATTTGGATTACTATCAATTAATACAAGATATTTATAAAAAAGATGATGGTGCTGAAGTTTTCTTTACCAGTCACGGTGTTTTACCTACTCGTGTTATTTGTCCGCAGTGTGGTCATGAGTGTAATTATAGACAAGTTGCTGACCAATATTATTGCAAAAGAGTGACTAGAGATGAGCGCAGCAGAAAAAAAAAGTGTTCCTTCTCTGTTTCCCGTCGAAAGGGCAGATGGGTTGAAAAATCCTACCTCAAACTGTGGCAAAACTTATTGTACATTGGGTTATTCTTGACAAAGCATTCAACATAGCTAGATGAACAGCTCTGTTTAGCATTGGCTTCCGAGAGTGCAGTTAATTGGTAAGAAATTGCGAAAAAATGCGGGTTAGGTTAGGTTAAGTTAGGTAAAACACATTTTTCTAGTGTTTTTTATTCAAATCCAAACTTCGTTTCTTTGGGAAATAAGCTGTTTTTGAGAAATTTTAAAATTGAAAATTTCTCAAAAATGGTTTATTTCCCAAAGAAACAAAGTTCAGATTTGAACAATTCACACCAAAAAACACCAGAAAAATATGTTTTGGTTCAGAAAGGAGAGGGAGCACTAAAACAAATAATTACCAAATGATTCCCCACAGGTTCCCCAATATTGATGGGATAGGGTATGGGGTATATCTTAACAACTGGTCATTTCCGACGGAAATAAAGGCCAGATTCACATGAAACACATCAAAAACTATGAGAAACACCTAGGTTTCATGGGAAATAACAGTCTGGGCTGAAAAGTAACAATTACCATGTAGGTCTCAGGGGTACAGGGGTGGAGCCCCCGTAAAGATCACGCATCACAAATTGATCAGTATAGGGTTTTATATTTAAACCTAGGGTTAATATTCATTTTAATGCTTTATTCATTTTTGATAGGAGACATTCTACGACAATTTAACATATAAATTCGTATTGAGGACACCTTCAAACCTCAGGGAAACTGATAAAAATCAAGGAAATATAATAATTTTTTACGGAAAAAAAAAATTTAGACGTAAAAAGCAACCATTATAGGCTATTCACCAAGTATTTACCTCTTTCCGCTGTTAAAATTTTGCCAGTCCTCATCCTCTCCAATTTTATGGGGAGACATCTCGTGGCAAAATTAGGAAACATAGGTCAAATCAACCAATTAAATCTGGTTTTTGTTTCATGTTACTTTATCCGACCAATCAGAGACGTGCATTTTGAATCCCCAATAATGCATACTCATTCCAAAATCCTTATTCAGTTCAGTTTTCGCTATGGTTTGTCTGGGGTGTGATTTGGATTACTTATAAAAAAGAAGACGATACTGAAATTTACTAGTCGCGGTGTTTTACCTACTCGTGTTATTTGTCCGCAGTATAGTCATGAGTGTAATTATAGAGAAGTTGCTGACCAATATTATTGCAGAAGATTGACTAGGGATGAGCGCGGCAAAAAAAAAAGTGTTCCTTCTCTGTTTCCCGTCAAAAGGGCATGTGGGTTGAAAAATCCCACCTCAAACTGTGGCAAAACTTATTGTACGTTGGGTTATTCTTGACAAAGCGTTTGACACAGCTAGATGCACAGCTCTATTTAGCATTGGCTTCCGAGAGTGCGATTAATTGGAGGAGTTTTTGCTTCGACATCCGTGAGCATTGGCTAGGCCAACAAGTTCAAATTGGTGGGCCTGGCAAAATCATCTATTTATTCCTGTTGGTTGCCGCTGATTTGTACAAACATCCCAACTCTGCTATTTAAGGTAAGAAATTGCGAAAAAATGCGGGTTAGGTTAGGTTAAGTCTGAACCAAAACACATTTTTCCGGTGTTTTTTGGTGTGATTTGTTCAAATCATTTGAACTTTGTTTCTTTGGGAAATGAGCCATTTTTTTTAAATTTTCAATTTTAAAATTTCTCAAAAATGGCTCATTTCCCAAAGAAACGAAGTTCAGATTTGAACAAATCACACCAGAAAAATGTGTTTTGGTTCAGAAAGGAGAAAAAGCACTAAAACGAAGTTACTTTTTACTTGCTATTGATACGTTTGGATTACTACATTTTTAGACTCAGAAAAATGTGAGCTTTCAAATGGTATGTTTAATATTGAAAAGTGGAGCGCTCCTAGAGATTTACCTCCAAATGAAATGTAATGTAATGTTTGGGGTGATCTCCCTATTTTCAGGACTGTAACAGTAAAATACCTAACTTAAGCTCTACGATATTTAACCTTACCTTGGGAAAAATTAATTCTACAGCTTTTCCAGGACAACTTATCAAACCGTGAGTTACTGAATTGTTCCAAATCCAGCTCAAGTTATCGACCATTATTAACGCATAGAAATGAGGATGCTAGTATAAAATGTGATGCGATGAAATGTCAGAGGTCTAGCCTTTTCAATGACACGAATACCAAACAAATACTGGCTACGACAATCTGGGCCTACATTTACTTCACTGATCCGATCCGATGAAATGTCGGAGGCCTAAGCCTTTTCAACGGCGCCTCCTGATGTCTTCATCCTCTGTGCTGTGCTTTAACCATTTGATATCGTATTTTCCAGAATTTATATATTATCTGTTTTTTGTGGTCTATATTTTCTTTCCCAAAGATAAACCCCCCAATAATCTCCTCTTTGTCTGCCTTAAACGGCTATTGTAATTCGATGGCTAATGGCTTTTACTCTCTCTTCCCTGTATGCACTACAGTCCAACAAGAAATGCTCCAGGTCTTTTTCGTATGCACACATGAAGCATTTGGTGTCCCCTCCCATATATCTATTTCTGTCATTAAGTTCCAAATTATTTGCCCTACATCTGTACAGTATGGTTGAGGTTGGGGTGTTATCATATATATCCTCCGTGCCTCCAATGCTTCTTCTCCATTTCCTATATAATTTTAAACTTTACTTTCCATCCATATCTTTCCTCCAGTGGTCTTCATCCCAGGTACGTATTTTGTTTGCCAGTTCCTGTTTTTTGCAATCTTTTAGGTATTTTATATTTATTCTCAAGTCAATCATATATCCCTCACCCTCCTTCATGTTTCTTCTTTTGCTTTACTAAATATTTCACCTACCAACCTTCCTGTGCCATTTTTCAAGATACTTTTTACATAGTTGAGCTTTCCTTTCATTATTCTTGTTCTCATCATTGATGCCTCTATTTCTCCCCTCAAACCACTCACAGCCACGCTTCTTCCTGCTGATAGTATTGTTCTGTATACTCCATTCTCATATTTCTGTTTTGTTTAGTTCTATAGTATTTGTTCCAAATAGTATTGATGGCAGTGCCAAGCCTTTCCAGAACGCCTTACCTACAACCAATTTGTTACAACTCTTTTCTATTACTGAGTAGGTCATATTTGCCATTTTCTGTGCCTTTTGGAACATCAGTTCTTTTTGCTTTTGGAAACAATTCCGTGTATTATTAACTGTTATGCCCAGATATTTTATTGAATCTACCACTTTAATTCCCTCTGTCTGCTCTGGTGCTTTTTTTTGTTGAATATCATAAAATTACTCTTATTTTTGTTAATCTCCAGGCCATATGTTCTCCCTATTTGTGTACTTTCTTGATATTGTCACTAGAGCAGCCTGTCGCTTCTTATAAATGGTTGGTTGGTTGCCCTCCCGGACTCCGTTTAGAGTTGGAGTCTTTCACCTAACCCCTAACCTGGGGAGCAGCTGGGAAAGTTATTTATTTATTTATTTATTTATAGGTCTGTTTATGGTGCATTCAACCACTTTGGGTCATTTACACCAGCAAAGAAAGGAGAAATTCTATCTACAAAGGGAAGGTACAAAGTTGACGGTACCTCTGAAATGATAATTTAACTTTTTAATTTGAGAGCCCAGTAAAGCCTAAAGCTTAAGGGCCAAATTAAATAAATCTAATTAACAATTGCATTGAATGAAAAAGTTAATCCATCTTCAGATCTGGGACCAGCTCCAGATCACAGGAATATGATGATGAGGCCTGTTAGTATTACTAACTAGTGAAGCAAGAAGTCATAATAAGGGACAATACTGATACATTATTAAAAACTAGCCGGACATAAGAGGCTGATTGTTAGTTTAGGTGGAGGAATGTAAATTGACTGACTTTGAGAGATCTAAAATGAGCTTAGAAGGCACATGGCAAGATAAGACAGTAGAGAGAGTGAAATCAAGCTGTTTTGCAGTGCAAAATGAATGAATATCAGATGGAAGTAAAGAACATACTGGGCAATCAGTAAAAAATGTTCCAATGTGAGAGTCATATTACAACGGAGACAGGTAGGAACGGGACAGGCACTAAAATAATACCCATGTCTGAGCTGGGCTAGTGCAGTCTGGTCCCTTCGGCTACCTATGTACGGATGTATGTTCTCAATCCTGAGGAAGGGGTTTAACATCGCTGAGAAAACTATTGCTACGATTCCACTGACACTGCCAGCTACTGTGCACATAAGAGACTGCCAAACTCCGAACCTCCTGCAGGGAGAATCGAAGACCGACTGCCTCTCCCGAGTACACAGCAGACTTGGCTGCCAAGTCCACTACCTCATGTCCAGGGACCTAAAGAAGTACAAAATTATAACCTGGAATAGACCTTAACAAAACAGTAATTTTATTGACCAGAAAATGAGTGGCATTCCCTGATTTCATAACATATAGAATTGAGAGAGAATCACAGCAGATGAGAAACTTACGATGTGTAGAATTTACAGAAACAAAATTAATTGTTCTGTAAAGGACATACAGTTCAGCTGTAAATACTGATCAGTGAGATGGCAACTTATAACTCACCAGGGCACCTTCAAAACTAAGGGCACAACCTACTCCAATTGGGGACTTCGAACCATCAGTAAAAAGAACTTTGTGACCTAAATCTAGATATGATGCTTTCAATGAAAGAAACTCACGCTGAAAGTTATTAGCACAGGTTGTAGATTTCAAAGGCAAAACAATTTAAAGTCATAAATAATATCTACTGGAACCCAATTCGTGTTAAGTAAAGGGAACTTGTAGCAATATCTCCTAAAGAAAGCTCATTTCAGTCAATCCATCTTGAAACCGGCAAAAGAATGGAAGAGGTTGGGATCTTAACCCATAAAACTGGTAAATATGGAAATCTACAAAGAAAGGCCGAATGGGATGCTGGTTATATGACAACACTCTGGCACCATAGTTGATACTAGAGTTTCTCCTTATATGCAGATTTCTTCATCCCGGGAAATCCCAGGAATTCCCGAAAAATGAAGCCAATTCCCGGGATCCCGGGAAATCCAGGAAATGGTTGTATATTTAAGAGAACGGTAATTTTTTTTATTGTTCAGTGATAAAATACCCTTTAAGAATTGGGATAACCAATTACTTATGCCTAAATGACCACTTTTGCATTGTAATATTTGAATTGAGTTTACCAAACAGTGGTAGCTATTTATTATTTATTAAACATAATATTTACCATGCGTACTCAGAAAATAAGAATGGTTTCATGTATTATGATGATTTAGTGAGCGACATTAGTATGCCTTTTTATTTTTGATGTAGAAAGAATGCTGCATGCAAGATGAGTTGCCTGCGATCGCTAGATAATATACTGAGACTCGGTTCCTTGTATTATACGCAGCGCTAGCGACATTCCCTCGGCCAGTTTTTGGCATACGGGCCCACTTTTAGATTGCTCTAAGTTACTAATGCTAGTAGCTGTTCATTTTAGGAAGCAGAAAAGTAGAATAAAATGTTGTAAATATTACGCAGTTTTCTTTAATTCTACCCAAGAGCCTTCTAATAACAAAAGGAAAAACAAATAAATCAATAAAAAATAAATTAAGTCATTTTAAAATTCCGGGATTTCCCGGGATATTTGTCCAATTCCCGGGATTTTCAAATTCAATAAAAACAGCCGGGATCCCGGGATCCCGAGAAAGAAACCCTAGTTGATACCCAGCTGCTAACGACAGAGGCTTAGAGGAGGGAGAAAGGCCTCTTCATTTAAGGTGTCAACTCTGGTACATTTGAGGGCTCCAATAGCCAGGCGAATAGCCCTATGCTGAAGTCTATCTACTGTAATTTTACAAGTAGAGATGGAGATGCCGTATCATAGAGGAATGAAGCATAATCTAATTTGGACGGGATGAGAGATTTGTAAAGCTGCAATAGTCTTCCCTTTAGATCCTCATGTTCTATTGGACAAATACCACATGATATTAAAGGAACCTTCACAACACTCCACAAGGGAAGCAATATGAGGATTCCAAGTCAAGGTTCTGTCAAATGTAACACCTAAAAATTTATGAGGGAATCTGGCTAGTCAGCAAAACAAGAGGTTGAATGAGTTGAGGAGGAACTGGCCGCTTACTGAAAATGACACAGGAAGACTTGGCAGGAGAAAAGCGAAGCCATTATTCTGTGACAAGCTAGTAATCTGTGTAGAGCATCCTGCATGATGGCCCTGCCAACATGAATGTCAACATGGGATACTCACAATGCCTCATCATTTGCATACAGAAAATAACTAAGAGCAGGGTTCATACCGTAAAGTAAATTATTAATCATGACATTGAATAAAAGGGGCTGATGATGTTACCTTGTGGAACTCCAGCATCCAAATCATAAACATCTGAAAGAGAGGACCCAATTGATACTCGTACGTGTCTATACTGCATAATGTTTTAAACATGAGTAGATTGCCCCGCAACCCTAAATGACATAAATTAAGGAGTAAACCGTAGTGTCAGACAGTATCATAGGCCTTCTCAATGTCAAGAAATATTGCCAAATATATTCGTTTCTAAGAGAAAACTCTGCTCGATCCCGAAAGCCGCTATGAAAGCTGTCCAGTTTGAGAAATAGAACAGAGTAAAAACGATGTAACACCATCCTTTCAAATACATTGCCCAAACAGCTAGTCAAAGCTATGGGGCGGTATGAGCTTGCAGCAGTACGAGCTTTGCCAGGCTTATGGATGGGCACCAGCAAAGCAGAAGTCCAAACATGTGGAAAAGAGCATGTCATCCAAACCTTGTTATAAAAGGCCAATAAAACTTGTCTGTTAGAGAATAAAAGATTGGTGAGGAAGGGGTACACAACCATATCCATCCCCAGGGGAGGTATTTTTTTAGCTTGGAGAGGGCCATATTCAATTCCAGTATAGTAAAAGAACTATTATAAAGGAGTGCTACATTTGTGGGAAAATCAATAGGGATGAGTTCAACCTTTGCTGCTCTAGAAAGGAACTGCTGTATAATGAGGTTTACTGCTGATAGACACAAAGTACGCAGCAAGGAGTTACCAACTAGCTGGGACTGGAAAACGACATTACCACCATCCTGCAAGACAATAGGACGCGCGGGAGATTTTCTTTCCAATCTTTTAATTTTATTCCAGACCACACACTCAGTTGTCCGATGAGAGGTAGAAATGTCAAAGGCATGCCGGGAAGAGCGTTTAGATAACTGTACGCCGAGCAATTGCTCGGGCCTTTTTGTACAGGATATAGGTCTGTGAAACAGGATTTTTTTTAAACAACCTATAAGCTACTTTTCTTACTCTAACAGCCCGCTGGCACAAATCATTCCACTAAACTGCATGATATTTAGCATTAAATGTACTGGAAGTGAGATTGAAATGTTCCCGAGTTGCATGTTGAGTTGTGCGAGTTAATGTATGTCAGTCTTCATCCACAGTGGTATCATCTCCAAGATGTGGCAAAGACAAATCAGTATAAAAATGATGTAGACCTTCCTCTGTTATTTTCCATAGGGGGCGTTTTGAGCTCACAGATGGTACCTGAGATGAGATGTGAGAAGAATGGGGAAATGATCAGAATCACAAGGATCACTCAAAACTTCCCAACCAAAAACATGAGACAAGTCCATAGTAGAAAGTGATAGATCTAAATGCGAGAAGGACCCACTGGAACTACACATAGGCGGATCTAGGAGGGAGGGAGGTCATCGACGTCTGGACCTCCATAAATTTCTTGCAAGTGCCCATTTTTCAAGTGAAAGTGGCCTATTTGAATGATGTGTATGCCTCTGAAAACAAATTTTGTTTTTGTAAATAGATCATGATTATTTTATTTTATTCAAATTCTGTTTTGAGTCTTTAACCGTATCCAGTGTACTTCCAAATTTGTGGTTGTAATGGTGTGTGAAAAGGTATGGGAAAAATAACACCATAAAATAAAATCCTGATAAAAGTCATATTATGATTAGAGGACCAAGGCCTACAAGTATATAAAATTTCCTGAATTTCAATTGAATGGTATGGTGCTGTCAGAAGTAACCCAGGATAAGTATCTTGGCCACATACTAACGGATAGTCTTTCAGATGACTTTGATATTCTAAGGCAATGTAGACAATTATATGCTCAGGGAAATACTTTGGTTAGAAAATTTCATATGTGTGTGTACATTAGATGTTAAGTTGATTTTGTTCAAAACTTTTTGTACTCCAATGTATACAGCTCATTTGTGGTGGAGCTACAGGATGTATAATTTGAGCAGGGGCGTAACTAACGGAGGGGGGGACTGGGGGAGGCATGTCCCCCCAACTTTTGAACTGAGGGGGATAATATAGGTTTTGTCCCCCACAACTTTTGATCTAAGTTAGCTTACGTGAAGGAAAATATTTAGTTTTTGAAATAATCTATGGTGAGTAAATCTTTAATAATATTAGTCCTATTAGTGTGCTGGAAAGTATTACTGATTCAAGTCATTTATATAGAGGGGCTTTATATTTTAGTGCAACAAAACAAATAACGAGAGAAATGAAGTGGTCAAAATCGACCAAGAGAATTGAAGAATTATTCTACTTACGACTGCAGGTAACAAATTACTCTCAATAGTGCTGCGTACGGCCGCGGATTTATGGCCCGCCCAAAACCAAAACGACAATCTACCAAATAACGGGACTTCCTTCCAAACCCAAATTGACGGGTTCAGTAAACTAGGGCACAGACAGGCCTGGATTAACCATTAAGCAAAATAAGCACGTGCTTAGGGCACCAAGGGAAGGGGGCACCACAGAGAAAACTTTTTAAAGTATAAATAAAGTTATAAGTAGGCAACAATAAGCATTATTTTGCATCTTTTGATCCATGTATGTTGAAATGCTATGTATCTTCAAGGTTAGAAAGCAATGGAATAAAAGATGTTTTGTTTCGTACAAATAATGATATTTCTTCATTAGAATTTCTTTTTTAAAAAATTGACCACCAACATCGATTTCTGTAGAACGAATCGTTTTCAATAAATTTTTGTATTTGCATTTTTCCCTTATAACAGTTTTTTAAAAAATGAATAAAAAAGTGTTGAAAATTTGCATTTTTCCTGTTGCCCTAGTTATAAGTAAATAATTTGCTTATATTGCTTACTGCTATTTAGTGTTAAATAAATAAAATTAAAAAACAGGTTATATTTAATATAGTTGTGGGGTCTGGCCTGGGGGATGGCCTGGAAGAAAACTGAATTTTTAATCTATTTCACATTCAGCACTTATTGAGTCTTAATGTCGTCAGTTATACAATGGAAGGGTCGAGGGGGAACCATTGTTGGGCTGTGCTTAGGGCATCAGTTGGCCTTAATCCGGCCCTGGGCACAGACGTACCCCTTTTAGCATTTAATTTGAACCAAATTAAATTAATGGAAAGTTCACAAAATTCTTGGTCCGTTGGCTAACATTAATTAAGATCCAACCAAGTTCTCGGTTAAGGTCGCTAACAATAAAATTCTTATGCACAAGTTCCGCGTAAACGAATGAAATGCAATAAAAGTTCTTAATTTCAATTCTGAGACAGTTTATACTTTCAATTCTAAATTTTCTTACACCACAAGTCTAATAGGGCTTATTTAGCCACAGTTAATTTCAAGGAGGACGACTACCAACTAACTTAACAATTTGAATTTACTTTACAATTGTTTAAGACCACGCCTTCTAATATTTTGAAAGACCTATCAAAACAATTTCAATACATAAGGTCGTCCCTAAAAACGATCTCATCCATACATAAGGAAAGAAATAGCTTTTTCTCCTCTCTTACTGGGAGTTCCCAAAATCGCTGTCCCTCGATTGGGTATTGACCTTTCCGTTCAAAGACAAAACCCTCCCTTTCCCAGGAATTAATTTAAATTACAGTTCTTGACATTCGAAATCACGCGGTTTTCTCAAATTTACGACCCTGGTCAGGGTCCAATTTCGCCAGTGAATTCGAATTGGTCTTACAAAACTCGCACCACCATGCGAAAGAGAAACTAACCATGTGTACATCTGGACCCTTTAGTTGTAAATCTCCGCGGCCAGCGGTTTGGGTTTCCTCTTCCCCTGAGAACAACAACTTAAATAGAACGACCGTTCTACCATCGGAAACATCTTTAACTTATACCTTTATGAATATTCATAACCCAAAACGCTTGGCTTTTAGAGAACAAAATTAAAATCTTAAAACTAACATCATTTCTACTTTTATTTATTTTACAAGAGATTTCTGCATGCCAATTGCATGGTTACGACACAAAACATTTTAATTCTTAATTAGACATTACTACACACGCCTCGGTGGTGCAGTGGTTAGCGTCGCTGACTACGAATCCATCGGCCCCGGGATCGAGACTCGGTGACGGCAGGCGGCGCGCGCAAAACCCAGCTGTTTATCCTTCCACACAGTAAAAAAAGAAAGTGGTTGGTAGATAAATGGGTACCCTGAGTAGTCTAGTGGTTAAAACGCTGGGCTGCTGGTGGAGCGTGGTTCAGATTCCACGCTAAACTGTAGGTCTAAGGTCGAGTGAAAAGCTTGACCTTCGTCAGAATGAACTATTTGGGCGGACGAAAACTAAAGGTTATATATATATATATATATATATATATATAACCTTACCTTACAAAGGTTCCGCGCGATGATTTCTCATTTCGCGAAGGTCAAGCTTGTCGCCCCTCCTCTCGAATTGGCTTGGTGAAGTAGTAGGGCGGGTCGTACTCAGGTGACAACATGAATCTGAAGGAAATCCTACCATCAGGGGTGTCTAAATTATGTGTTTTTACATGGGGAATTCAAATATGAGCTTATTTTTTGGATAGGATAACTCTAACCTACATCATTTTGTATTTCTAAATTGCCAATTTTACCCTTTTGAACCCCTTTATAATATATTAAAAGATATAAGGTAAATCATTTATATTGACAAGGCCAAATCAACTTTACATATATTTATTAATAGGTGAACTGCATGTATATCACTGGATATAATTACAAAGATCATTCTCCTGACATCTTGAACTTTGCCAGGTTGCACAAATCCTGCTTTGACTCAGACTTGGACATCAGCTTCCTGCTGGTCTCCTGAGCCCTGATCCCTCCATCCCTCTTTTCCTGTGAGAAGTACTTAGCAGAAGCCTCAGTCACCATTTTAACAACCCTCTCAATGCTTTGTGTGTGGCAAGGCCAGTTGCGCACCTCCATGGGGGTGTTGATGAAGTTTTTCACCTCTGAGGTGCTTAGAGAGCAGGTGAGAGGTGGCTCTGACACACCTTCTGACCAGCTGATCAAGTCACCGATGCTGGAAGCATCACAATTGATGTCAGGTGTCCTTCTGCTCCTAACAGAGGAGTCCCCCAGCTGAGTGTCCGGGTCCCCCTCTCCCCTGATGGCCAGGATTCTCTCCACCCCTTCAATCCTCTCCTTCTGATCCTCAGAGCAGAGTAGTGTTTGGAGGATGACTTCACTGTGGGCATACCAAGCAGATCTTCTCACAGTTGGCATCACAATAGCCAGCACCTCCTTTCTCTGGGACTTGAGGCAGTCCAGCTGAAAGAGAATGTGCCTAGGCCCTTCGATCCAGGAGTGCTTGACCTTCACGTTGAACCAACATGGGTAAATACACTCCAATGATGAATTCCACAATGAATTGCAGAATCTTCAGGTTCTTTCCTTTAAGTCCGTGCTTTGACACCCAGAGCCTGAGAAGTCTGTTCGCTGTGGTGAGCCAGCGGCTGTGGTTTACTGGTCCTATCTCTAACAGAGCCAGCCCTGCAGGAAGTACTCCATCCCTGACTGCACAGACAATTTTATAGCCATAGTATTGATCAGTTGAGAGATCTTGAATGACCTTGTCAGGAAGCTTGATCAGTGGAGGGCCAACAGAGATTCGGGTGAAGTTTGGATTGATACTCCAGCTTTCATACCAGTGTTGACATTTGTTGAGTCTCCTCCAATGGCCAACAAGGTCTTATCATAACCCCTCTCTTTCAGCCAGGCAAACAGGACCTTAGCAATTTTCTCCGCATGTGACTCCTCTTTAGTTGCTTTCTCTGGGGTAAAGTGGAACAGATAGTAGCTGCCAGGCTCACTGACAACACTATAGTGTTCTTCCTTGATCTTTGTGGGAAAAGATTGGTCACTGCCCTCAGCTTCCATCATCACATTGGTCAGGTCAATCCGCCCATCAAAGAGGATGCAAGAGATCCCCCCTCCTCCCTGCACTTCTTCTCGAACTGTTCCCCCAGCTCTCTCATCAACTTCTCCTGTGCTCTCTTGACCTTGCTCTTATCAATCACTTTACTTGTATTGTCTTCTGTGATGATTCCTGCGTCAATCAGAGCTGCTGCTGTTGCTATCGCTGCAGTTGGCCTCAGCCCTATGCCATACCTTACACTAGCAAGGGCAATGTTTTGAATCTCATCATAGTTTTTCTGTACCTTTGCCGAAGCTGCTGGCTCAGGGTCAGTTTGAGGGAAGAGCTCAACTTCAGGAACAAACTCATCTTCATCACCACTTCTCTCCAATTCCAGATCCTCATCACCATCTGCCAAAAATCTCTTAACATCCTTCCTGGCTGCCTTCTCTGCTACTGCAGCACTTTCCTCCTTGCTCCTTCTCCTTTTCTCTGCCTTCCTTTCCATCCACTGCCTTTTCAATGTCCTCACCTGTCTCTTGTGCTCTGGTAGATCAGGACCCCCTATTTGGTGGGGTCCCTTACTTCCAACCTTCTCTTTCTGTCCCTTGATGTAGGCAAGATCTTTCACAGGAATATTTTCTCTCTGCTGCGCTCTCAAAATATTTCATATACCAAACTGTATGATAATTACAATTAAGTGGAATGGCACACCTTTTTATTTGAGTATTTAAATATTATTATTATTATATGAATTACATTATATGTGTTTATATGAATTAGTTAGAACGATGCTCTATGAGAGATAACGTGAGCAGCCATGATAGAAAACGTGAGAAGACATATTCTGGGGTAACTACAATAGTAAAATAAGCAACAATTTAATAATAATCAACTGCAAAATGATGTAGGTTAGGGTTATCAGAATTAAATATTTTCTTCAGAATTGTGTTCTACACACCAAAATATGTCATTTGAACACCCCTCTCCATTGATTTTAAAAAAATGCATAGTATGACCCGCCCTAGACTCACTGAAGTAGTGAGTTGGATTCTTGCGCTCTCCACCTCACATAGCCAGGTACGCTCGGCTCATCGGGGATTGTTCTGAGCCAGGCCTCTAGTCTTCTTTTGAAGATTTCCACTGCAACTCCCTTCGTGTTTCTTAGGTCTTTGGCCAACTGATTAAACAGTTTTGGTCCTCTCACTACAAAACTATTTTCTTTCAGGGTTAAGGATGTTCCTTCTCGCCTTTAATTTGGGAATACGACACAGTCTACCGCTTCTACTTTCCACCGTTGTTTGGGGAGTTACGGGATTCAGAGTAAGATTAGGGACTAGTTTCTCCATTATTTTCCAAGTGTAAATAATGGCGTATCTCTCTCTTCTCCTTTCCAGTGAATATAGGTGTAGTTCTCGTAACCTTTCCCAGTAATTTAGTTCTTTGCACCCATTGATCTGGCTGTGAAGCTTCTTTGGATCCCCTCCAGCTGTCTAATGTCTTCTTTTTTATATGGGGATGTTAGGACCGAGCAGTATTCCAATTTGGGTATTATCAGGGTTTTCAGTAGAGGAATCATTACATTCCTATCCCTTCGTTTAAAGGTTCTCAATATCTGACCCATTATTCTCTTTGCTCTGTTTACTGCTATCTTATTTTGTGTTTCAAATTTCGCATCATGTATCATTACAACCCCTAAATCTTTTGCTCTGGAATTTCTCTGAATTTCCTGTCCATTTGGGGTATAATATTCCATGGATTTTAGGTCTTCTCTTTTTCCGTACCGTAATAGCTAAAATTTCTCGGCGTTAAACTTCATATTGTTGTCTTCCGTCCACTTGTAGATTCTGTTTATGTCGGTTTGTAGAGATCCTATGTCTTCTGGGTTTCTTATTTTTCTACTGATCTTTGTGTCATCCGCAAAGGATGTTACTGTGCTGTCTCTGGTAACGCCCTCATCTATGTCAGTTAGCATGATTATGAAGAGTAGTGGAGCTAATACTGTTCCTTGTGGTACCGAGCTGAGGACCTCTGATTCTGATGAAGATACTCATTGTACTGTAACGACTTGCCGCCGCTCACTAAGGAAATTATATATCCATTTCCCTACTTTTCCTGTTATTCCCATATATTTCAGTTTATGTATTATGATTCCGTGGTCACACTTATCGAACGCTTTAGCAAAGTCTGTGTATAGTACATCATAGTTTTCATTACTTTCAAGTGAATCAATAATGTTGTTGTAGTGTTCCATTAGTTGTAATAGGCATGATCTGCCTGACCGAAACCCGTGTTGGTTATCATTGAATTTTTTCCGAGTTTCCAAAAAGTCAGATTTTCTGTCTAACTATTCTTTCAAATATTTTAGTGAGATGGGATGTAAACGATACTGGCCTATAGTTTTTGGCCTCGAATGGATCTCCTCCTCTATATATTGGGACTATGTTCGTGCTCTTCAGGATGCCCGGTATTTCTCCCGTTTCTAGTGATCATCTCCATATCCAGTATAGGTGCTCAGCGATTGCGTTCTTTCAGTTTTTGATTAGTGTGGCATTCCATTTATCCGGTCCTGCCGCTGAGTGTGTTTTTAGTTTCCCTATGGCTTGTGTAATATCATCCGTCGGTAAGTCGAAATCCGTTATACTTTCCCCTTGTGGTTCTTCTTCAAAGAACGCGTTTCTATCGCATATCAATTTGTCAGTTTTTGGGATATTGAAAGATGATTCGTACTGAGCTCTTAATATTTCACATACTTCTGTTAGATCATCAGATAAAGCACTGTTCTCATTTTTAAAAGGTCCGATAGTCGCGTGGTTTTTCGACTTTCTTTTTGCAAAATTATAGAAGTACTTTGAGTTAGCCTTTATCGCTTCTATAGCGTCGTCGTCTTCTTTTTCTGTATGCTTCTCGATTAGTTCCTGTATGACGACATCGATACTTTGCAGTTTATCATTTAATATTTTTCTGATGTTGTTATCTTTACAATTACTTAATTTTGCAGTCACTCTTTTTCTTTCGAAACAATGCCCTCTTTTGTCTTTCGAACCTGCTTCTCTTTTCTCTTTGTTGTATCTTTGGGACATGTATTTCAACAATTTCTAACGTCATTAGCATCTCCTCCGTTGTCTTGGCCTCGAAAATGGTTTTCCAATCTATTACTTCCATGTTGGCTGTCACATCTTCCCAGTTTATAGCTTTGGAGTGAAAATTTAAAATTTGAATTTGCTTCTTCCTGTTGTGCGTGTTCTTTCCTTTCCTGTTGCCTTTATATTAGTTGTTATTTCAATGATGTTGTGGTCTGATATCATAGTTGGGGATATTTCTACATTATCAATTAGATTACTGTTGTTTGTGAATACCAAATCTAGCAGTTGTTTTTTCTTGTGTTTTCTGTTATTTCTTGCGTTAACATAAATTCATCAGCTAAAGCTAGTAGCATTTTTACCTGCTCCTGGTCTTCTCGTGTGCCCCCCTTGTCCTGGTGTATACATATATTTTTTCCTATCCTTTTATATTTCATGAGTGGGAAATTAAAATCACCACAGAGAAAAATATTTGGGGTTGGAGAGTGTAGATCTTTTACCAAGTTCCTTACCTCTGTAATGGAATCTGAAAATTTTGAGGTTGGCGTGTTTGGGGGTCTGTACATTACAATTAGTACCATATTTAATTTTTCAATTTTTGCTGCTACACATTCTACGTAGTTGTTTGAGGTACTTATAGCCATTTCTATGTGCCTTTCGCGTGTGTAAATAGCATATCCTCCTTTACGTCTCACTGTTCTGTCAGCTCAGAGGATGTTATAGTTGTCAATTTGTATTTCTTTTTTGTCAATACAGGACTCACAATGTTCACAGTTCGCCTGGCAGTCCTTTAGATGAGTTTCTGTGAGGCATGCAAAGTCTGCTCCGGCTTCTTGCATGAGTCCTTTCAGGTATACAACTTTGTTCGTGGAATGGTTTGATTTAAGGCCCTGTATGTTGGTTAGGATTATTTTTATTTTTTCTCTTTCTTTTTCGCATACAGGTGGTTCCGATTTGTTTTCCAATGGGGGTGCCGGTTTCGTTGCCTTGTGGTCCTCCGAGAATTTACCTCTTTTTATCTTTGTCGGTACCTGTTGTCCCGATAACGCATGAAGTGCCTTTGTTCGTACCTTCTGTCCGGCTCTCGGATTCCTATACTTATATTTGTCAGCTGGTTTTGCAATTGCTGGATAGTGTTTAGCAGCTGAAATGTGTTGGCTACGTCTAAAAAACTGGCACTCTTCTTTGATGTTCGTTTTTTCTGTTCACTCGTTGCGTTCCTTTGAGGGTGGTGGTATCGGCATTTTTTTCCATATTTGCAACTCCCATATCTTGCATAAGTGTTGCAGACTGTAAGATGGTGGAACGCATAATGTGGGATATATATATATATATATATATATATATATATACGTACAGGGTGTACATAAAGTCAGGATCTATTTTTGTGAAACACTTGGAAATTATATGGAATTCAATCATAAAATGATAAAGTGGTAACATTTATTAAATAATTAAGAGTAGGATTCGACGTGACGCCCATCAGTATCCCTGCACAGCTCAAATCGTTCCGCAGCATTTCTAAACACATTCTGGAGCAGTGGAGCATTTGCGGGGTTATGTTATCTGCAGCAGTTCGTATACGTGTACGTAAGTTTTCAAGACTCGTAATCTTCGTCTGATAGACGTGCGATTTGATAAAGCCCCATGCAAAGAAATCTAAAGGGGTTAAATCTGGTGATCTCGCTGGCCAAGGTCTGTTGCTTCCGCGTCCGATCCAGCGATTTGGAAAATGTCCATTTAGATAATCCTGAACAATTATGGCATAGTGACAAGGAGCACCATCATGTTGATAGACGACGGGGATAGGATTGTTAGTACCGTCGTCTATCAACATGATGGTGCTCCTTGTCACTATGCCATAATTGTTCAGGATTATCTAAATGGACGTTTTCCAAATCGCTGGATCGGACGCGGAAGCAACAGACCTTGGCCAGCGAGATCACCAGATTTAACCCCTTTAGATTTCTTTGCATGGGGCTTTATCAAATCGCACGTCTATCAGACGAAGATTACGAGTCTTGAAAACTTACGTACACGTATACGAACTGCTGCAGATAACATAACCCCGCAAATGCTCCAGAATGTGTTTAGAAATGCTGCGGAACGATTTGAGCTGTGCAGGGATACTGATGGGCGTCACGTCGAATCCTACTCTTAATTATTTAATAAATGTTACCACTTTATCATTTTATGATTGAATTCCATATAATTTCCAAGTGCTTCACAAAAATAGATCCTGACTTTATGTACACCCTGTATATATATATATATATCCACATTATGCAAAACGCATTACACAAGTGGGTACTGCAAATTTGATAAGAAATGCATGTTCGTTGAACAGCGTTAAAACGAACCCCCAAACATCTATCGAGGCTGACAGCACACTAAACTCCGCATAGTCTGTGCCGCTAATTTCAAAATTAGAGGACTTTTAATTTAGCGATGCCAAATTATCAAAATATTGAAGAAACTCTATGGGAATTAATTACAATGACTTTTAAAGTGGCAAAATATTGCATTTAATCTAATAATTACTATCTTATACTAATTTATTTGTGTTCTGCATAACATAAATTACCATAAAAATATATTAACATAAAATAAATTTTACTAAATCGCAAAAAATATAGCTACATTAATATCTGGATAATAGTCTTCAATTCGTAAATACTTTTGCGGACCAGTGTGTGTGTGTGTATATATATATATATATATATATATATATATATATATATATATATATACCCACACACTGGTCCGCAAAAGTATTTACGAATTGAAGACTATTATCCAGATATTAATGTAGCTATATTTTTTGCAATTTAGTAAAATTTATTTTATGTTAATATATTTTTATGGTAATTTATGTCATGCAGAACACAAATAAATTAGTATAAGATAGTAATTATTAGATTAAATGCAATATTTTGCCACTTTAAAAGTCATTGTAATTAATTCCCATAGAGTTTCTTCAATATTTTGATAATTTGGCATCGCTAAATTAAAAGTCCTCTAATTTTGAAATTAGCGGCACAGACAATGCAGAGCAGCGTTGCCATCCAAAAATAATGAAAATCTGAAGATTGGTGTCAAAATATCTTTAGAAATCTGTAGTTTCAATAAAAATATCTGTAGACAAAATCTGTAAACTACCATTTGATTTTAAAGTTTATTTTTGTAAGTAACATATACAATAATATTCATAATTCCAAACAGAAATACAAGAATGGTCAATTAAACACAAAATTTAGTGAATGAAAGGTAGATAAACTGAATATTTTAAACCAGAATACTATTCAAGCTACGTCTATAGGCCAGTTTAAGAATGATCTAGACAAAAAGCAGCAAATAGAAAGAACGAGTATACAGCAACAAAATAAGGATGCATATATACAAAATGGAAAAAGGAATTCAATAAAATACATAATTTTGTGCTGTACTGGAATTATGGAATGAACATTATCATTAACAACAACAGGGCTATTTATCTGTACTGTAGATTCCACCCTTTGCTTTCTTTAGTAGTGTGTTTTTGATGACTTAGTAAGAACCGACGCACAGTCAGCTGAGCGTGGCGTATTTATGTTATGTTGCCACTCTCTACTGACAGGTGGCGCACGAAAATAATTTGTTGGTTCTCATGGAGAAACTCAGTAATATTACTGTAATATCCAATGTAGTCCGTAGTGGTTAGTAAAAAAAAACCTCAATCTTAGAAATCGGCAAATTTTGCCCATTTTGAAGGAAAATCTGAAAAGAAGCATAAAAAAAAATCATAAATTTTAGAAATCTGTAGATTTCGCCCATTTTGGGGGAAAAATCTGAAAATCTGAAACAAAGCATAAAATCTGTAGATGCACAGATAAATCTGTAGAAATGGCAACACTGAATTATTTTGCGGAGTTTAGTGTGCTGTCAGCCTCGATAGGGGTCGGGGGTTCATTTTAACGCTGTTCAACGAAATTTTTACCTATATATTTCTAATTTGAGAGGATTGTTAAGACACGTGAGTTATCTAGCCAAGACTTGGGAGAATTGACTGCTCTTGTTAAAATGGGTAATTATTTCAATGCAAGTATTGCAAAAATGCTGAAAATAGGTGAAGGTACGGTCAGATATAAGAAACATTTTAAATCAAGGAAGTACCTGTAAGTTAGTCCAAACTGGAAGAAAGAGGGTTTTGTCAGAACGTGGTGTAAGGCATCTAAAATTTCTGGCTACCATCTGGATAATATTTCTCACTTCGTAAATACTTTTGCGGACCAGTGTGTATAAATATATAAATATAAATATAAACATATATATATATATATATATATATATATATATATATATATATATATATATATATATATATATATATATATATATATATATATATATATATATATATATTATGTAGGGTGGTCCAGAATATGTTTTTTTGGACTTTCATTAGTCTTACCTAATCCACTTTGTGATGTTTAATGAAAAAAAAGCCTGTCCTAAATTTCAAGATTAGAGAATACAAGTGGTAGCTCGCTATCGCCCTCCAGATTTTTTTTTTCACAACTTCATTTTTTTATTGGTTGTAGATTATAAAATTATATTATATGAGGCCCTCATAGGAAGAAGTGGCTAAGCTACAAAAAAAAAAAAACGCCATTACCCCCACTACCCCCACACACAAAAGTAAAAAACGCCATTACTCACACCCCTCCCCCACTACCCCAGTGCGAGTAGCACTGTGACATATTTGTCACAGTATGTGTGAAGCTCAAGATTTTTACGGCTGCGTTCTTTTCTGTAGTTTTATCACGGTATTAGGGCCTTCGGACCCAGTAATTGTGACCTAGGACCGGGAACTTCACAGAGCACATCGGCAGCTCATGGGCTATCAGTTGGTGGTGGTTGCAGAATTTTCCGATGTACCGTTTAGGCTGTGCACGGTTCCGAAGAAAGCGGACAGACACACAGACACATAGACACATTTTAGCTCAATAGTATACAGGGTGTCCCAAAATTAACTATCTATTTCAATGAAATCGGACAAATTTTTAAAAAACACACTTTTATTTATGTTTATCATGTTTAATATGTGTTAAAAATGTATAAATTTCTAAATTTCTAAATTTTTTTCATAATTTTATTTTCATAATTTTTTAATTATCTGGTCCAATGAAAGACCGTCTGAAGTCATAGAATGGCAGAGACTCTCCAAAAGTTAACGTGTGGCTTGGAATGACCAAATCCAAAATTTATGGTGCTCCATCTTGTTGAAACACAACATTATCAAGAATGCCATCATCAAGAAGCTGTGGTTCGAGAAACTGCTGAAGCATATCAAGGTAGACGGTACCTGTTACAGTTGCTCCCGCAAAGAAGAATGGGCCATAAATTTTGGATTTGGTCATTCCAAGCCACACGTTAACTTTTGGAGAGTCTCTTTGCCATTCTATGACTTCAGACGGTCTTTCATTGGACCAGATAATGAAAAAATTATGAAAATAAAATTATGAAAAAATTTAGAAATTTATACATTTTTAACACATATTAAACATGATAAACATAAATAAAAGTGTGTTTTTAAAAAATTTGTCCGATTTCATTGAAATAGATAGTTAATTCTGGGACACCCTATAGGGAGGCTCTCAAGATTGTCAACAGCCTCACTGTCACAAATGATCATGCAGAGTGTGGAGTTGCTCTCATTGAAGAGTACAATCATCTCCTGACACAGGATGAAGAGCAAACCCAGTATCTGCTTCAAGTTGTGACAGAACATCGCAGGAGGTTTCCCGATTCCAGGAAATCAACGCTTATCAGGCAACAATGAGTGGCTGGCAACCATGACCCCCCCGCCTTTGAGTGGCTAATACTCCCTTTTTAGGGAGGGGGACCCAAATGCTTGTGTTCTTGGGCCACCAGAAGTTCTCCTGTTTATTATTATGAAAGTATCCTGAATCGCGATATTTATCAAAACTTTAAGGTCACTGTGCAACCCCTAAAACTTGATGTATTCAAAAAATATTTCACATGCAGAAGTTTTACCTCAATACCAAAAAAATTAAAGGTTAGGAGTAAAACAATTAAAAATAAAATTTTGCCTTTATGTAGCTAAGAACCACCCTAATACACTCATAAAACATATACCATTTGAAAGCTCACATCCCCCCCCCCCCAGTCTAAAAATGTATTAATCCAAAAGTATCAATAGCAAATTAAAAGTAACTAGATTTAATTGTTTGACGCATGATGTCATTAACTACATTATAAAGGTTGGCTAAGTTATAAATCTTGTCTGTGTTGTAAGATGGTATTTTTGGTAATTGTTGCACTAACCTAACCTAACATGAAATATATGTTATTACATTATCATTTGTATAATTTAAGGGTATTAGTTACTTTTCAGCCCAGAATGTTTCCCGACAATTTTGAGGGCTTCTACATTAATGTCTCAACAGGTACAAAACATTTATCAATAACATTTCCATCACAATGTTCAGTTTACGAGTTATTTTGTTGAAAAAAAATTTTTTTTTGAAGATGCATTCTATCGCCGCCATAACAGGAGGTGGCACCATCTAGCAACGAACTATGTAAACATTTATGAGGTAGCCAATCACAGGCCTCTATTTCATCATGTGACCTAATCCAGCAAATCACCAACTGATCTGCTTCCTCCTTCATCTCCTGTTTTCAGTTCAAATTCAGAATCAACATGGCTGTCCAGTGTAACCAGTGCCCTCCCATTTCAGCTCACATTTTCATACTTTGTTTTGAAAATAATGAAGCAAGCCTCAATCTTCTTCGCTCACATGGTGGTGTCCCTTTAAATGTAGTGTGTCCAACCTGTGGCTGCGAGTGTATTTTGCGAAAAGACAGATTTAGCGGACTACCCAGGCAAGGTAGGCACATGTTATTACATTATCATTTGTATAATTTAGGTCTCAGGGGTATGGGGGCAGAGCCCCTGTAAAGACCATGCATCACAAATTGATCAGTCCTAATGTTAGGTTAGGTTAGGTTGGTTAGGTTGGTTAGCTTAGGTTTTCCATGAAACCTAGGTTTTTCTCATGGTTTTTGAGGTGTTTCCATGACATTCTTAACTTCATTTTCGTTGGAAAGGATGAGTTTTTCACCCCCAAAAAAACGATTGGTTAATATTCGTTTTAATGCTCCCTTCATTTTCGATAGAAGGAGACATTCTATGACAATTTAACATATAAATTCATATTCAGGACGTCTTGAAACCTTGGGGAAACTGATAAAAATCAAGGAAATGTAATAATTATTTTTTACAGAAAAAAAATGGTAATGGTTCAGAATAGAGGTGCCACCTCAATTTTTATATTTTTTCTACCAAAACATACTAAAACCATTGGTTTCCTGTTGTTTAGGATGAATGTGACCATCGCTATTACAGTAAATTATTGCTTGAAGTTATTTCACCCCCCAACCCCTCCTACAATCTGGGGGGACCACTGTGGGAACCGGGGGTTTTGGGTGGGGAAACACAGCACAAGTAATAATTTACTGTAATAGCGATGGTCAGATTTATCCTAAACAACAGGAAACCAATGGTTTTAGCATGTTTTGGAGGAAAAAACACGTGTCATGAAACATCAAAAACCATGAGAAAAACCTAGGTTTCATGGAAAACCTAACCCCTAACCTAACCTAAAAAATATAAAACCCTATACCGATCAATTTGTGATACATTATCTTTACAGGGGCTCCACCCCCGTACCCCCCGAGACCTAAATTATACAAATTGGACACACTACATTTAAAGAGAGAATACCATGCGAGCCCTACTAGCATCAACTCACATCCGTCACAGACCAAAGCCATTTTCAAACTGAAGTGAATGAATGATACGATAGTAGGGTTGCCAACTCAAAATTTCCTAGATTCATACCCAAAAATATGTTTTTTGTAATTTTCTAACTTCGTTTTTTTGACTATGCGACACATGTAATGAACATACTTTAATGAAACAACTTTGTCTCTGGTATTTTTCGAAATTTTGCTTAATTAAGTGGCGCCCGTATTCTGAACCATTACCAAAAAACAATTTAGATGTCGATAAGCAGCCATTAGAGGCCATTGACCCAGTGTTTAGCTCTTTTCTCAGTTAAAATTTTGCCGCTGTTTGTCTTCAGTTTTATGGGGAGACATCTCGTGGCAAAATTAGGAAACATAGGTCAAATCAGCCAATTAAATCTGGTTTTTGTTTCACATGACCTTATCCAACCAATCACAGATGTGCATTTTTGAATCTCCCATAACGCATACTCATTCCAAAATGCTTCTTCAGTTCGCTTTTTGCTATGGTTTGTGGAGGTTGTGATTTGGATTACTATCAATTAATACAAGATATTTATAAAAAAGATGATGGTGCTGAAGTTTTCTTTACCAGTCACGGTGTTTTACCTACTCGTGTTATTTGTCCGCAGTGTGGTCATGAGTGTAATTATAGACAAGTTGCTGACCAATATTATTGCAAAAGAGTGACTAGAGATGAGCGCAGCAGAAAAAAAAAGTGTTCCTTCTCTGTTTCCCGTCGAAAGGGCAGATGGGTTGAAAAATCCTACCTCAAACTGTGGCAAAACTTATTGTACATTGGGTTATTCTTGACAAAGCATTCAACATAGCTAGATGAACAGCTCTGTTTAGCATTGGCTTCCGAGAGTGCAGTTAATTGGTAAGAAATTGCGAAAAAATGCGGGTTAGGTTAGGTTAAGTTAGGTAAAACACATTTTTCTAGTGTTTTTTATTCAAATCCAAACTTCGTTTCTTTGGGAAATAAGCTGTTTTTGAGAAATTTTAAAATTGAAAATTTCTCAAAAATGGTTTATTTCCCAAAGAAACAAAGTTCAGATTTGAACAATTCACACCAAAAAACACCAGAAAAATATGTTTTGGTTCAGAAAGGAGAGGGAGCACTAAAACAAATAATTACCAAATGATTCCCCACAGGTTCCCCAATATTGATGGGATAGGGTATGGGGTATATCTTAACAACTGGTCATTTCCGACGGAAATAAAGGCCAGATTCACATGAAACACATCAAAAACTATGAGAAACACCTAGGTTTCATGGGAAATAACAGTCTGGGCTGAAAAGTAACAATTACCATGTAGGTCTCAGGGGTACAGGGGTGGAGCCCCCGTAAAGATCACGCATCACAAATTGATCAGTATAGGGTTTTATATTTAAACCTAGGGTTAATATTCATTTTAATGCTTTATTCATTTTTGATAGGAGACATTCTACGACAATTTAACATATAAATTCGTATTGAGGACACCTTCAAACCTCAGGGAAACTGATAAAAATCAAGGAAATATAATAATTATTTTTTACGGAAAAAAAAAATTTAGACGTAAAAAGCAACCATTATAGGCTATTCACCAAGTATTTACCTCTTTCCGCTGTTAAAATTTTGCCAGTCCTCATTCTCTCCAATTTTATGGGGAGACATCTCGTGGCAAAATTAGGAAACATAGGTCAAATCAACCAATTAAATCTGGTTTTTGTTTCATGTTACTTTATCCGACCAATCAGAGACGTGCATTTTGAATCCCCAATAATGCATACTCATTCCAAAATCCTTATTCAGTTCAGTTTTCGCTATGGTTTGTCTGGGGTGTGATTTGGATTACTTATAAAAAAGAAGATACTGAAATTTACTAGTCGCGGTGTTTTACCTACTCGTGTTATTTGTCCGCAGTATAGTCATGAGTGTAATTATAGAGAAGTTGCTGACCAATATTATTGCAGAAGATTGACTAGGGATGAGCGCGGCAAAAAAAAAGTGTTCCTTCTCTGTTTCCCGTCAAAAGGGCATGTGGGTTGAAAAATCCCACCTCAAACTGTGGCAAAACTTATTGTACGTTGGGTTATTCTTGACAAAGCGTTTGACACAGCTAGATGCACAGCTCTATTTAGCATTGGCTTCCGAGAGTGCGATTAATTGGAGGAGTTTTTGCTTCGACATCCGTGAGCATTGGCTAGGCCAACAAGTTCAAATTGGTGGGCCTGGCAAAATCATCTATTTATTCCTGTTGGTTGCCGCTGATTTGTACAAACATCCCAACTCTGCTATTTAAGGTAAGAAATTGCGAAAAAATGCGGGTTAGGTTAGGTTAAGTCTGAACCAAAACACATTTTTCCGGTGTTTTTTGGTGTGATTTGTTCAAATCATTTGAACTTTGTTTCTTTGGGAAATGAGCCATTTTTTTTAAATTTTCAATTTTAAAATTTCTCAAAAATGGCTCATTTCCCAAAGAAACGAAGTTCAGATTTGAACAAATCACACCAGAAAAATGTGTTTTGGTTCAGAAAGGAGAAAAAGCACTAAAACGAAGTTACTTTTTACTTGCTATTGATACGTTTGGATTACTACATTTTTAGACTCAGAAAAATGTGAGCTTTCAAATGGTATGTTTAATATTGAAAAGTGGAGCGCTCCTAGAGATTTACCTCCAAATGAAATGTAATGTAATGTTTGGGGTGATCTCCCTATTTTCAGGACTGTAACAGTAAAATACCTAACTTAAGCTCTACGATATTTAACCTTACCTTGGGAAAAATTAATTCTACAGCTTTTCCAGGACAACTTATCAAACCGTGAGTTACTGAATTGTTCCAAATCCAGCTCAAGTTATCGACCATTATTAACGCATAGAAATGAGGATGCTAGTATAAAATGTGATGCGATGAAATGTCAGAGGTCTAGCCTTTTCAATGACACGAATACCAAACAAATACTGGTACGACAATCTGGGCCTACATTTACTTCACTGATCCGATCCGATGAAATGTCGGAGGCCTAAGCCTTTTCAACGGCGCCTCCTGATGTCTTCATCCTCTGTGCTGTGCTTTAACCATTTGATATCGTATTTTCCAGAATTTATATTTATCTGTTTTTTGTGGTCTATATTTTCTTTCCCAAAGATAAACCCCCCAATAATCTCCTCTTTGTCTGCCTTAAACGGCTATTGTAATTCGATGGCTAATGGCTTTTACTCTCTCTTCCCTGTATGCACTACAGTCCAACAAGAAATGCTCCAGGTCTTTTTCGTATGCACACATGAAGCATTTGGTGTCCCCTCCCATATATCTATTTCTGTCATTAAGTTCCAAATTATTTGCCCTACATCTGTACAGTATGGTTGAGGTTGGGGTGTTATCATATATATCCTCCGTGCCTCCAATGCTTCTTCTCCATTTCCTATATAATTTTAAACTTTCTTTCCATCCATATCTTTCCTCCAGTGGTCTTCATCCCAGGTACGTATTTTGTTTGCCAGTTCCTGTTTTTTGCAATCTTTTAGGTATTTTATATTTATTCTCAAGTCAATCATATATCCCTCACCCTCCTTCATGTTTCTTCTTTTGCTTTACTAAATATTTCACCTACCAACCTTCCTGTGCCATTTTTCAAGATACTTTTTACATAGTTGAGCTTTCCTTTCATTATTCTTGTTCTCATCATTGATGCCTCTATTTCTCCCCTCAAACCACTCACAGCCACGCTTCTTCCTGCTGATAGTATTGTTCTGTATACTCCATTCTCATATTTCTGTTTTGTTTAGTTCTATAGTATTTGTTCCAAATAGTATTGATGGCAGTGCCAAGCCTTTCCAGAACGCCTTACCTACAACCAATTTGTTACAACTCTTTTCTATTACTGAGTAGGTCATATTTGCCATTTTCTGTGCCTTTTGGAACATCAGTTCTTTTTGCTTTTGGAAACAATTCCGTGTATTATTAACTGTTATGCCCAGATATTTTATTGAATCTACCACTTTAATTCCCTCTGTCTGCTCTGGTGCTTCTTTTTTGTTGAATATCATAAAATTACTCTTATTTTTGTTAATCTCCAGGCCATATGTTCTCCCTATTTGTGTACTTTCTTGATATTGTCACTAGAGCAGCCTGTCGCTTCTTATAAATGGTTGGTTGGTTGCCCTCCCGGACTCCGTTTAGAGTTGGAGTCTTTCACCTAACCCCTAACCTGGGGAGCAGCTGGGAAAGTTATTATTTATTTATTTATTTATTTATTTAGGTCTGTTTATGGTGCATTCAACCACTTTGGGTCATTTACACCAGCAAAGAAAGGAGAAATTCTATCTACAAAGGGAAGGTACAAAGTTGACGGTACCTCTGAAATGATAATTTAACTTTTTAATTTGAGAGCCCAGTAAAGCCTAAAGCTTAAGGGCCAAATTAAATAAATCTAATTAACAATTGCATTGAATGAAAAAGTTAATCCATCTTCAGATCTGGGACCAGCTCCAGATCACAGGAATATGATGATGAGGCCTGTTAGTATTACTAACTAGTGAAGCAAGAAGTCATAATAAGGGACAATACTGATACATTATTAAAAACTAGCCGGACATAAGAGGCTGATTGTTAGTTTAGGTGGAGGAATGTAAATTGACTGACTTTGAGAGATCTAAAATGAGCTTAGAAGGCACATGGCAAGATAAGACAGTAGAGAGAGTGAAATCAAGCTGTTTTG
>JAJOZX010011689.1:0-20000 GCA_023014485.1 Bathynomus jamesi
TCTCTCTCTCCTCTCTCTCTCTCCTCTCTCCCTCTCTCTCTCTCTCTCTCTCTCCTCTCTTCTCTCTCTCTCTCTCTCTCTCTCTCTCTTCTCTCTCTCTCTCTCCTCTCTCTCTCTCTCCTCTCTCTCTCTCTCTCTCCTCTCTCTCTCTCTCTCTCTCGCTCTCTCTCTATATCTTCTCTCTCTCTCTCTCTCTCTCTCTCTCTCTCTCTCTCTCTCGGGGACTCCAACATGGGTTTAGATGGCATAGGTCGTGTCTCACCATC
Source organism: Bathynomus jamesi (assembly GCA_023014485.1). Classification (NCBI taxonomy): domain Eukaryota; kingdom Metazoa; phylum Arthropoda; class Malacostraca; order Isopoda; family Cirolanidae; genus Bathynomus; species Bathynomus jamesi. The sequence continues at coordinate 267 of JAJOZX010011689.1, forward strand.
ATGCTCGAGTTTTTCTACGTCATGTTGAGTGAGTATGATAAGAGTAGGGCGATTGCGATTGATTAGAAGGCCTTTGATAAGGTACCTCACACCGCCGGCTAATGGCCGAAGTGCGCGCGCTGGGTATTGGTGGGGAAGTAGGTAGGTGGATTGGAAACTGGCGAAAATGCCACAAAGTTAATCCCTTTCGTTAGGCATATGGGCTACAATCGACGCTTACGTGACGCGGGTTCAAAGATGTCCATTTTAGAAGCATGTTTAGTTCAAATGATAACCCAACTCGCAACAATGGTTAGAAGTTGGATTGAAAAGATTTAGGACTAGTATATGTGGGAATTACTTTAACACGTTGATAGTTTAAGATTAAAACATAAGAAAACTCTGCAGGAGTTCGCTTGCACGGTGTCTCTGTGAGCAAGGTAATATATAGCTATTTATATACTTTTCTATCCAGTTTTCTACTACTGCTAGCATAGTTGAAAGACAAAATTTTCCCTGGCACCCGTTGCCCATTGGTACCTCCTCGGTATGGGCCGCAAGGCCTTTTGAGGTACTTCTTTTCCTTGTAACTCCTTGTAACTCTCTCTCTCTCTCTCTCTCTCTCTCTCTCTCTCTCTCTCTCTCTCTCTCTCTCTCTCTCTCTCTCTCTCTCTCTCTTTTATATTCATTAATAATATACAAACATAAATATGGATATTATATAAATGCAGATGTACATGATGAATATCCAGAAAATTACCACAAATAGCTTTAAAACTGTAAACCATTTATTGGCAAGATTACCATGCATGAGAGTAAATAAGATTCGTGCTGCGTGTCCGAACATGTTGTCGCTACTCTGCAGTCTGTCTTTTGTTATCTGCCAGCCCATCAACGTGTATCAGCGTGGAATGTGATGAACTCGTGTATATCAGCAGCGACGTATTGTTCCATTTTCGCTCTTTGAAGGCGGTAAAGGTATGAAAATTTATCGACGCATGCAAGCAACGTTCGGTGACGCTTTAATCGGTATAGACGAACGAAGAGAGGTGGGATTTAAACGTTGCGGAGTCGCATTTGAGGGAAGCGAGCGGAAGGGGAAAGACCATCGACTGCAAGAACAACGGAAACAAAAGCCCTCGTTGATGAACTATCATATATTGCGTTATCAATTCTTCATGATGACACCATGAGGGTTATGTCGTGGCCGCCACGTCGCAACGCAGTTTCCCGTTCGATCAGCGAGGTTAAATGAAGTTGCATCTGTTCATTTGCTTGGTGGATGATCGTCCTTTGTGTTCAAATGATGTACTGGCCCGTTCATGGTCTGGATCCCACGTAATATAGTAGTCACATGATCCTTGCCGTTATGAATGTTAAACAACCCGAGAATACAGAAATGGAACCATAATTACTGATAGTCAAATGTATGTTAAAGGTTTCATCAAATCGTCCTAGCCAAACGTATGTTAATGGTTTTATCGAAGTTTCTGCTAGGAACATCAAAATTTGAAATTATTATTAAATTCGCTTAAAAGTTAAACAGATAAATTTTGTTAAATTATAAATTCATTAACTTTTGTCCGTGTAACGTCAGTGGAAAAACAGAAAGCTGTTCGCCATGTGCCATGAGTAAAAAGTAAATTTCATTTAGGCTGCGGATTTTCAGCCAATATCCCTTCCCATTTTTAGTATTTTCCACAAATATAATTCATTTAAAGCCGTGGTTCCCAACCTTTTTGCTGCGACCCTAAATTGAACACAAACAGAACCTCCCAAGCCTCAGGCTTATGATAAAATTTAAATATGTATATAAATATAAATTGAACTAAGAAATATTGAATATAGCGACCCTACTTGAGAACCTCCGCGACTCGAGGTTTGGAACCACTGATTTAAAGTAATTTATTTTAATGTTAGCAGTAAATTAATTAAACTTCGTGTGTTTCCATCTCCGTGAATTAAAGTGTGTCCAAGACTCGACTGGTATTGTGACTCAAATGAAAAGTGACAGACACCGGTTAACAGTGCAGTATTGAAGCTAAAAGTTTGTAGCCTACAGGTTACTGGAGATGCCGCCACACTACCACACTATCGTGGTAGTTGCTTGAGGTCGACTGGTCACGCAAATTGAAGATTAATGACTCTAAACTACATCCTCATCCTCATCATCATCATCCTCATCATCATCATCATCATCATCATCATCACTGAACCCAGGTTTGCCCACAGCAGTTTATTTAAAGAGGATGAAAAGTATCTTTGCCAATTCAACTTGAACAATAGTTGTTAAAAAATAAAGTTGGCGATACGAAAGTAGAAAAATTTGTTAAATTCATGTCACTGAACAGTAAAATTGTAATTTTACGGTCAACTGTGGGATCGTCGGCTAGGGTGCATTGTTATGGGTTGTAGAAGGCTAGGCTAGGCGGAAATCAGTTTTGATTTGGCAGCGAGTGAAGGAAATTTTTTAATTTTGTTATGAGTTATGACACGTTTAACTGAGGAAGACAACATTGCTATCAAACTTCTTCGCAAGGAAAAAGCTTTTGGTGCTAAAAAAGAGTAAAACAATATCCGAATTGACAGTACGCTGTGTGTCACGTTTGTTGGAAAAATTCATGAAACGGGAACTCGTGCACGAGAGCCGGAAGTGGACGACCGCGTACAACAAGGACCCCGGTAAACATTGAATCTATAAGTGAATTTGTTTGCAGCCAAGAAGACAATCTCCGTTCAGTTTTGAGCGTAAGGAGAACTGATCATTGCACCGATATTAAAAATGTTCACTGCATCGAATTGATCTAAAAACTTTTAAGCGCTTCCAAGTGCATCTGAACAGTCCAAAGTAAAATGTGTACACTGAAGCCGTCGACTACTTCGCCGTTTTAGATCAAATAACGACATGTCTACAATTTGGTTTACAGATAAGAACGGCCTCGAAATACATAAAGCGATGGAGCATGTGCTAACGTAAAAAAAAAAAGACATTCCAGAAAGCAGCATCCTTCGAGAGAAACATCACTTCAATCATTCTGTAATGGTTTCTGTTGGTTTTTCTCGTTTAGGAAAAACATCCATTGTTTTCGTCGATAAAGGCGTGAAAATTGATTAAAAATATTACTGTGACGATATCTTCAGTAAAATGTTGCCTGAAATTGAAAATTACGGTGAGAATTATGGTTTTCAGCAAGACGGCGCTCTATGTCGTCAGTCCCGGCACACCATTGCATACTCGTGAGAACAATGTCCCGATTTCATCACGCTAAAGATTGGTCACCAAATAGTCCGGATTTAAGTTCAGTTCAGTATTTCATATGAGGACTTTTAGTTAACAACGTTTACAGACAAAATATTTAAGATGTCAATCAACTTCGAGAGGTGAGTGCATTTTAACAGCGTGGAATGAGCGCGATCAAGTCACCATTTCTACATCAGTTCGCCATTGGCACACAAGGCTACAATTAGTCATTGGTAATAATGGACGACGAATTGAAAACACTTGCTTCGTTAATGTTGAATTCATTGTAAACTTCTTTAATGTCTAGATAAATCTCTAATTACCCTCCATGTCAACTTTGTTTTAACAACATTGTTCAAGTTGAATTTGTAAAAAAAAAACACTCATCCGATTTAAACAAACTACCTCTCATTTTAAGAGCAATATAAAGGGTTTAATAGGCTTTGTTTCATTTAGTTATCCTTGGCATTGTGGTTTTGTTGGCCCCGTGAAAAAGGTTGCTACACTTTTGGGAACAGTGTGTGTGTGTGTGTGTGTGTATATATATATATATATATAATATATTATATATTATAAGCATTTCTAAATCAAATTCCTTCTACATTTCGTCAGGGGTCATTGAAGCTACATTAGCTCATGCATGTGATATCTTATTTTTTTCAAATTTTTAAACCCCATAGGCTTCTCTTAAGATAGGGAGGGGTTCCATTAAAAAGTTTGGAGAATGCGCTCTTTTATCGTATACAATAATTATTTTTTCGAATTTCACTCGCGTTAGGATTTTTAAGTAAAAAAAACTCTAAATCAAATTACTACTACGGCAGGCTACCTCAGGATTTTACACACACCGTTTTTTGTTTTATTTTATTTTAGGTTAAGTTCGGTTAACCTAACCTGCCCTAACTTAGCTTAACATAACCTAAATTGCCTTCCAATAAACGTCTACCACAAAGTAGTAGCTATTTCCGCGTAGGAAGAAAGTGATACAAAATATAGCACCGAATAGGAGGGAACGTAACTTACACACACACACACACACACACACACACACACACACACACACACACACACACACACACACGTTTCTACTTGATTAATTATTAAGAACCATTCTTTGTAAAAGTGTGGAGTTGGTCATGAATTCGAGACTGCATGACTTGTTTTCAGCGCTTCATTTGTCTCAAATATTTTGTTTTTCTCGCACTTCGAGAAGACAATTGTGACAAAACCTTCCTCTTGTTTTCTCTTATGACGCAAGTTAGATATATGATATTTATTACTTTTCACCGGACATATATATATATATATATATATATATATATATATATATATATATATATATATATATATATATATATATATATATATATATATATATATATATATATTATCCAATATGAGTTTCGGTCAGGCAGATCATACCTATCACAACTAATGGAACACTACAACAACATTATTGATGCACTTGAAAGCAATGAAAACTATGATGTAATATACACAGACTTTGCTAAAGCGTTCGACAAGTGTGACCATGAAATCATAATACAAAAACTGAAATATATGGGAATAACAGGAAAAGTAGGGAAATGGATATATTATTTCCTTAGTGAGCGGCGGCAAGTCGGTTACAGTACAAGGAGTATCTTCATCAGAATCAGAGGTCCTCAGCTCAGTACCACAAGGAACAGTATTAACTCCACTACTATTCATAATCATGCTAACTAACATAAATGAGGACGTTACCAGAGACAGTACAGTAACATCCTTTGTCGATGACACAAAGATCAGTAGAAAAATAAGAAACCCAGAAGATATAGGATCTCTACAAACCGACATAAACAGAATCTTCAAGTGGACGGAAGACAACAATATGAAGTTTAACACTGAGAAATTTCAGCTGTTACTGTATGGAAAAAGGGAGGACCTAAAATCCATGGAATATTATACCCTAAATGGACAGGAAATTCAGAGAAATTCTAGAGCAAAAGATTTAGGGGTTGGAATGACTGATGATGCGAAATTTGAAACACAAAATAAGATAGCAGTAAACAGAGCAAAGAGAATAATGGGGCAGATACTGAGAACCTTTAAACGAAGGAATAGGAATATAATGATTCCTCTACTGAAAACACTGATCATACCCAAATTGGAATACTGGTAGGTCCTAACATCCCCATATAAAAAAGAAGACATTAGACAGCTAGAAGGGATTCAGAGGAGCTTCACAGCCAAGATCAAGGGGTGCAAAGAACTAAATTACTGGGGAAAGGTTACGCAAATTAAACCTATATTAACTGGAAAGGAGAATAGAGAGAGACACTATTATTTACACTTGGAAAATAATGGAGAAACTAGTCCCTGTTCTTACTCTGAACCCTGTAACTCCCCAAAAATCAATGAAAAGTAGAAAAGGAAGACTGTGTCGTGTTCCCAAATTAAAGGCTAGACAGGGCACATCCTTAACCTTGAAAGAAAATAGTTTTGTTGTGGGAGGACCAAAACTGCTTAATCAGCTGCCCAAAGACCTTCGGAACACGAATGGTGTTGCAGTGGACATCTTCAAAAGAAGATTAAACGCCTGGCTCAAAACAATTCCCGATGAGCCTGGCGTACCTGGCTATGTGAGGTGGAGAGTACAAGAAACCAACTCACTACTTCACCAGGCCAACTCGAGAGGAGGGGCGACAGGCTTGACCTTCGTGAAATGAGGAATCATCGCACGGAACCTTTGAAAGGTATTAGTTATTATAAGACTAATATCAGTGATGGATTACAACTATACAAGTATATTTGTATGAGTAACCCAACACTTGGATTCTTCGAATTTGAGTACGAATTTGAGGCCTATTTTAATAGCATGTACTTTTATAAAAATTAATGACCTATACCAGGGGTTCCCAAATTGGTGTTCCGCGGAACACTTGTATACCGTGAGAAGTGTCTGCGGAACACTTGTATACCGTGAGAAGTGTTCCGCGGAACACAATTTAGGAACCCCTGACCTATACCATTGATTCCTAACCTCTTTTCGGCCATAGACCGCTTTAAAAGTTCAAAATATGTGACCATTCGCATCTATATTTTAGAAACTCAAAAATGTTGATGTTTATCGAATATCGAAGCCTGTAAGTAAGCCTATCTCTAATGAGAAACCTCGCATATTATCTGACAACTTCTAAAAGTCGGAAGTGTAGCGAGTCACCGCAATCGTTATGTAGACGTTAGAATGATTTTCAAGCGAAATTACATTGCATTCAAGTATTTTGAGGTTATTATTATTGAGCTCTCTTCAGCCACTTGAAACGGCTCAAATAGCAATATGTTTCCGCCAACCATTGTTTGGGAACCTTGGCCTATACTATTATATTATATATTGGCTGAAAAATGAATTTAAGTCAAGCCATATTGACTCAAATTCAGTTTTGTTTTATTAAAAGTTAATAAACCTATAGGTAAAATCGATATACGTGGTAAAATCGTGTGTTGGGTGATATAAATATGGCTACTACTCCTTTCCCGAAGTCTTGTATTAAGTTTATTGCATGCAGCGACTACTCATATATCCAAGTTTCATGGTCTGATAAATACGTGAATCTCTAATATAATATCTGTAATACATATGTTAGACCTAGTCCGTGTGGGTAAACATTTATGATGTACGGTAGACGAGGAGGGCAAGAAATTGGCAGTGCGCTCAGGCCAACTAGTGCGGCTCTATGCACTAACTCCCGTATTATTATTAGCCAACATCATCAGGAATCGAACCTCCGACCTCGGTGTCTTTACTTCGCTTACAAGGAAACTGTTACCCACTGACCTACGGACTGTGGCTGGAATTCACAATTACAAACACGGTTTGGTAGACTAACCATGAGTGAATCCTAGGGTCTTTGTTGGTCTGAAACATTATAACATTATAATAGTGGCTTGGTATGGAGGACAGTCTGGCACAGAGGAAATACAATCACGATATTGAAAAGAATCTTTTTACATTAGGAAAACGAGGCAAAGACACACATGGTTTTTGAAGAAGATAGTACATTCGATTGAGAGAGTCCTGTCGTTAAACTGTTTCTTAATAATAAATATTGGGCATAACTTTTTAAACTCTGTACATTTGCCAAAAGAGGGAGTATAAGTTCCTACCAGAAGTAACTCAAGAGATCAGAATTGAACCTCATCGAGCTTGTCTGGGAGAACCTTGACAGACGGTTACGAAAACGAGAAAGCAAGCCAACATTGGCGCAAAAAACGGAAAGGCACTTCTTTTTTTTTTTTGCAAAAAGATCTCCAAATTATGGATCTGTTTTTCATTAAAACTGACTGACATTACCAAAAACAAAAGCGAAATGTTCCTCGCAAAGATTGAACAACGAAGTACTGAGTTTTAGTATAATTTCGGTAATGTTGCTGATAAATTATGCACATGTTTACACTAATGCGTTCATTTTCCTTGCGGCTAAATTCACACAAAAACTATATATATATATATATATATAATTTAGGGTGGTCCAAAATTATACAGTAAATTTTAAAAGTATCTGAATCCTAAGTCTTACCCTCGGAAATTGTTACCTATATTAAAAAACCGTTACTGACCAAAACTTATCAAAATTAATAAATATTTAGTGGTGCCACACTCGACTTTAAATTTCTTAATTTTCTTGTTTCAAAATTCTTTGAATTCATATTAAAAAATTTCTTTAGTTTATCGCAGTCCCCCTCCATATTCAACTATAATGGAGTATTAACCACTCAGAGGTGGGGGTCTCATGGGTGCCCATCTCCCACTCATTGTTGCTGCTTCAAGTTTGATTTTTTTACATTAGGAAACTGCAGGAGATGTTGCTCCACTACTTGCAGGAGAAACTGCTTTTGACTTTCATTCTTAGATAGATGTGTATTGAAACTTTTTATTAATGCTATTCCTCTTTCGGAGTTATCATTTGTTACCATCATTGACTTGACATACTCGAGGGCCATTTGATAATCTTGTCTGTCTTCCAGTTTGTTGGATCATCCTCAAGAAAGGCTATTGGGAGTCCGAGCTTAGTGAAAAGTACTCGAGACGAGCTAGTAACAAAGCTGGCTACTATCTTGTTTTGAATATCGTTGGCAGAAAGATTCAAATTTATTCTTTTGGGCGGATGTTTAGATCCCCTTATGTCGAGTGCCTTTACCATGTCTCTTTTAATATCAATGGAAATATCTTCATCGAAGAATGAAAGTGAAATAAGAAATTCACTTAGGTACCAAAGAGAGAGTGCTTGAGATGCTGCAGAAGCAATGCTTTTGTCTTCGTATACTAGCAGCAGTTATAGTAGCGAAAGATCATTGGCGGGCAGAAGCAGCGATAGGTGCAGAAAACCATGCAGGAACATAGTGTCTAATGGCAAATTGTGCAAAACGTTTTATTCCACTTTGTTCCTTTAGTCATTTTAAACTGTGAGCAGAAAAGATTCATTTTATTGCATAGATTATGCGAGACATCCACCTGGCACGATGCAAAGCACCTGGCTTTAGAAATTTGACTCCACGTGGTGGTACATCTCCTAGATCAGTGGTCAGCGAACTTTTTTGGGTATTACCCCAAAATATATTTGAGGACGTAATCAGGACGTAAATTCGTAATATTCTAAAATTTAGAATAACGCCACATTTATGTAACAAAATAAAATAAAAATATACGAAAAAAATATCAGCACAAAGTCTCTCATACTGCACGCATTACCCCAAAAGTTTTAAATTTACCCCATTTGGGTAATTTACCCCTGTTCCCCGACCACTGTCCTAGATAAATGATTGTAAGTTCCAGGACCTCTCTGTAATCATCTCGGATTTGTGTGGAGGTTAGATGTTTCTTACAAAATAACAAGCAGTTAATCACGTCTTGGAGTATCAGGAAAGGTTTCAAAATTTTCTTTCTTGATGGAATTCCAGGCAGACTTAAAGCGTTTGAATATCGGAATATCAGGTCCGCTACTGGCGGAACAAAGACACACCTCAAAAACATTGGATGCAAGAAGTTCAGTTATATGGTGCCGGCATGCAATATTTAGTAAGTCTTCTCCAAGCTTTTGTTCTATTTGTGTAGTAGCTCCCTTTTTAGGACCCGTGTTCGTGACAGTTGTGTCAAAGCGCATACCTTTAATGAGATCAATTAAGTTCCAGTCCTTTAAACATTCGATAACAGTTGTCGCAATGTCTACTCCTGTGCCAGACTCGAGTTTGGGTACTGCAAGCAACTTTGATTTGCCGCCTCCTGACACCAACACTGCTAATCTTTCAACTTTTTAATTTCCAGTTAAATCGATTAGCATTTTTCCATCCCAATGCACCATTAAAGAACATTCAGGATTAAAGGATTCTTTTAAATCTTTTGCGATTTTCTCACGTACATCCATTCTCTTTCGACGAACTGTACTTCTGCTTATGAACAAGTCATCAAGATCATGATCTAATGCAGAGGCAGCAGCTGATAGCACATATAAGGCCTGTCTATCAGAAATATTCGATCTATCCAGTGCAACTGCAACGTCTCGTGTTACAAGTTCCCTCTTACTTGGTTTGCTAGGAACCTTCTTGCCTGCATTATTTTTTGATGCCGTGTCAGTTTTACACAACATTGTTTTATCTTCACTACTCATGCTCATTGTTTCATCTTCACTACTCATGCTACTTGATGAAGTCAATTTGGCAGACGGTTTCTTCCTCCTTTCTCTTACTTTCCCTACGTGCTAACCGTTTTAGCTGACTCTCTCTTCCTTTTACGATCTTCTTTCTCTGATAATGCTTTGTCAACGTTAGCCATATATCCTTTTCTTCCCTTCTATTTTTGAGCTTGGAGGAATCCTCTGTCTTCTTTAATCTTGATCATCTCGTGCGCTTTTTGGTGAGCAATATCAGAGATCATTTAAACTGTCCTGAAACAATCTCTCTTTCTCACGCTGAGTTTCGGAGCACCGGAATTTTAATTTTTAGTGTGTTCTATATTCTGTATATACTTTTTCAATCATTGGTATAACATTATAATCGGCTCTTGTTGGAATTCTAGCATGTTTCCAAATTCAACTACCTCTATGTAAACTGCTTTAGAAGTTTCTCTTAGAGTTTTCTTTTCCTTAAGTAAATAAAAAAGATGACGGAGCACATCACCTTTGGAAGGAAGTTTTCTCCCGCATATCATTTCAATTGGTTGTCCAATGAGTCATATTTCGGTATTTCTGCGAGTTTTCATTAAGGAACTTGCCATTTATAATATGATTATTCACTATTGCAACACTGTAAACGAACTGCAATACACTACAAAAGACTGAGGCTTGTGAATAAAAATTACGATTGTTATAGGAACGCCCTTTCAACACGTTTTCGCAAGATGAGCACTTAATGGGAAAAGTGACGAAATCTATTTCATGGAAAAACGTGAATACAAGTATCAACAGAACAGATGCGATTCTTCCCTCAACGTGTTCAGTACCGCTCATATAAGATGTGCTTCGGAATATTTAACCACAATAAGCATACAAAAATCTATATTATGTAACAAAATTATATATATCGAAATATTTTTCGTAGAGAGACAATAAATCTATATTAAGGGGAAGAAGCAAAGAAGGTTTTTAAAAACATCTAAATTCAAGTGCGATGTGGCACCACTTAGAATTTTTTGATCTTATTAAAATTTTATATTTAGAGTTTTATCAACATAGGTAACAATTTTAGGGGGTAAGACCTACGAATTTTCAACATTTTTGGGGGCCACCCTAATAAGTAAATAAATAAATATATATATATATAATATATATATATGGAAAATTGTTTAAGATAACACTTGAATAATATTTATGAAAATAACCACGAAGAAAAATTAAAACACGAAATAGTGCTCAAGCGCTTTCGTTTAATGACATCCTCAGGAACTTGAGGCGCTTGGTCTACCTCGAGTGCTTGAGCACTATTTTGTGTTTTCATTTTCCTTCGTGGTTATTTTCATCACAATATTATTCACGTGTTACCTTCGTAAAACAATTTTCACACACACACACACACACACACACACACACACACACACACATATATATATATATATATATATATATATATATATATATATATATATATATATATATATATATATATAATTGCGCATGTTCGCGTGCGCGTGTGAACCGACAAACTCGAAAACTTTGATCTCTAAAAGTTTTGCATATTAGTAACTGTATCTGAATAATATCATACATTCATCATTCTGTACCTTGACACAGATTTCTTTCTTCCCAATACTTACTTTCATTGTTCAGTTGCAGCGATACACGGTTCTGAATGCGGGCCAGATCCAGCCCGTGAAGTGTTTGGCTGTGGTCCGCGATACATTTTTAAAAATATTATAAATATGATGATAAGTCCCGTATGAATATTACGTTTTGGTGTAATATGCCTGTCAATGTGCGATAACAGTCATTTCGCCTAAAGTCTAAAAGTTTTACATACTTCGCGTAATGCCTCTGATCCTTACAGACATTACACATTACTAACCCAATCAAATCAAACCAAACTTAACTAACTTAATGCCTGTGACCCCAAAACGTTTCGTATGCAAAACACCTGAAATTTATAAGCATTGCATGAAATGTTTCGTTTCATACATTTTGTAAAAAGAAAAAAATATATATATGGGCTGAATTTCACTATTAAACAAGTGAAATAAATGATACACACCCACAATGGATAAATAAAATGCGACTCCCAGGCCTTTCGTGTATTCAGCAATATACCTCGGGGTGTACGGTTGAATACACGAAAGGCCTTTGAATCGCCTTTCATTTTTCCTTGTGGATCTGCATTATATACAGGGTGTTTCAGGAGGAAAGGTCAATACTTCGGGAGGTAATAGTATCGGTCATTGTGAGAAAAAAAGTTCATATGAACATGTGTCTAATTCTGAATGGTTACGGAGATAGAGCTGTTTGAATCTACAAATACAAAAGCATTGTTAATGGTAATCAAGAAAGAGAAACCAATTACTGTTTCTAACATTTAATGTTTGAACATTGGCATTTTGAATGGTATCAGATATAGAAATGACATATTTGTTACAGTTTACAATACGTTTTCGAAAATCCCACCGTCAACCTCAATGCACCTTGCAACTCGTGTGCGAAGATCGCGTGTTGTTCATCCGAGTTGATCTTGACGTTCCTTTATGCGGGCAGCAGCATCCAAAATGCGCGCGAGCAATTCGTCTCGTGTATCCACCTTTCTTTTGTAAACTTGACTTTTCATGCACCCCCACAAACAATAATCTAACGGAGAGAAGTCTGGAGACCTTGGTGGCCATTGAATGGGACCACCACGGGGAGAGGAGCAGCTGCGCGCGCATCAGATTCAAACAGCTCTATCTCCGAAACCATTCAGAATTAGACACATGTTCATATGAACTTTTTTTCTCACAATAACCGATACTATCACCTCCCGAAGTATTGACCTTTCCTCCTAAAACACCCTGTGTGTGTGTGTGTGTGTGTATATATATATATATGTGTGTGTGTGTGTGTGTGTGTGAGTGTGTGTGTGTGTGAGTGTGTGTGTGTGAGTGAGTGTGAGAGAGAGAACTTTGGTTTTGCTTCCTCATGAGTTGTTCATTCTGACGAAGATAAAGTTTGTTGCTCCACCTTAGACGTACAGCTTTACGTGGAATCCGAACTACGAGTCACCACGGATTGTCAGAAATTTCAAAGTCCTCGCCCGGACTCGTTCTCACAACCTCCTGATCAGCAGCCACGAGTACCCAGGGTACTCCTTTATCCACCAACCAATTTCATTGTATGGAAGGGTGAACAGCTGGGGGAGCTGCATGCCGCCTGTCGTTGCCGGGAATCGAACGCAGAGTCGGTCAGCGATGCTAGCCACTACACCACCTAGGCGTGTATATTATATATACAGGGCGTCCCAAAAAAATGTATACACACTTTAAATAATTATAAAGGCAGTGTTTATTAAAATACATTTCATTTTCAAAATGTAATAGAATCTACAGACATTATTTAATTGTTTTGTCAACGCCTGTTTTCAAACTGACGTCCGTTCTGGTCCAGGCACTGCTGATAACGCGAAGCAATGGAATCACAAACATCACGAAACATTTCGTTTGGTATTTGTGTGCATTCTCGTTCAATGGCTGCTCTCAATTCAGCGACTGTTGCAGGTTTTATAGCGTAGACTTTGTCTTTTAAGTATCCCCATAAAAAAAGTCTAGTGGTGTGAGGTCTGGTGAACGCGGAGGGTATTCTACGAAACCCCTTCGTCCAATCCACATCCACATCCACATCCACATCCACATCCACATCCACATCGTGCCAAGTACCACTCGCAATACTCCACTCTTCGGTCCGGATCATCTTCATTAATAGCATGGACTAATCTTGGAATGTAACTTTTCCATTGACAGCGCTTCAAAATGCGTTGGACAGACGATTCTGAAATTCCTACCTCACGACTCGCTTGCCGCACAGATTTTCTTGGACTTTGGTAATACGTTTCCAGTACTCTTTCTTGCTTTGTGGGGCTTGTCGATGTCCGTGGTCTTCCGGAACGCTTCTTGTGGACATTCTGAACAGTTCCATCGGCTTCAAACTTATCTCTAATTCGAGTGATGGTAAGTCGCGTTGGTGGATCTGTTTGAAACTCCCTCCTAAACTGTCTTTGCACTTCAACTGCGTTTTCACACTTCCAGTAGCATTTTAGAATGAATTTCCTTTGTTCAAAGCTTAGTCTGACTGCCATTATTAATTCTAATGGGTTTAACTTGGAAAGAAAGAAACATCAATTGAGCTATCAGCTGTTAAAGTGTGTGTACATTTTTTTGGGACGCCCTGTATATATATATATATATATATATCAGTGGCGACTCGTGGTATAAATGTATGGGGGTGCGATTTCATAAAATTTATAATTTTTAGAATTCTAGTACATAAACAATCACATGGTGCTTCCGTACGGTACTTATATGTCAAAAGAAGCCATAAATTTGTATTAAAAAAGTATTTTAATAAAATATAAAAATAATTGTTGAATATCTTAAAATTAATATATTTTTTATCTGTTAAATTAATATTTATCGTTTCAAGCAAGGGGGACCGACCGCTCCATCGCTCCTATACGCCAGTCGCCACTGATATATATATATATATATATATATATATATATATGTATGTTTGAAAAACAAGAAATAATAATTTTGTTGAATATTTAACCCGTTTTTAGATATGACGAATTTTTTTTTACTTCATGGTTGCATGATTTGCAGGATCAGGGCGCGTGGCTCGTGCAATATGGCTGTTGGATTAAGATAACCGTAAAGACAGCCTTCTGCATGACAGTGCATGAAATGAAGGGAAACCTGTGATTGCATGAAATTTTTTTATCCAAATATCGCACATTGTAGAATCAACAGCTTATCCTTATGATCAAATATAATGTAATGATAGGATTGTTCAACCTCCTTTGTAACAACAAAGGTCATAATGAGGGAGGGAACCTCCTTCATTTTTACGTCGTGGAATCCGAACCACGGGTCGCTACATAATCTGGACCCAGAGAACGGTCTCCCATCCAACTACTCTGCAGACCCGTTGTCACTTAATTTCTCTGATCGACGTGAAGCGGTGTTATGACAGTGGGTACTATGTACCCTTCCCTGAGGTCGATGTACTATCGGTCCCAATAAGTGGTACTGGTACACTAGGCCACAGCTACCTTACGGACCATGCTGCTTATTTCGATATCCCAACTCTCGGAATAGATGGTACACTCAGAATTTTTGCGGATTTAGTTTTAGTACGGAACCCAAAATCGTGGTACGATAATTTATGTACCGTTGTTAGTACGCTATGTACCCGCCTCGGTATGCCCTTCGGTGGTGTAGTGGTTAACGTCGCTGACTACAAATCCATCGACCCAGGGATCGAGACCCGGTGACGGCAGGCGGCGCGCAGCAAAACTCAGATGTTCATCCTTCCACACAATAAAAAAAATTGGTTGGTAGATAAATGGGTAGCCTAGTGGTTAAGACGCTGGACTGCTGGTGGGGCGTGGTTCGGATTCCACGTTAAACTGTAGGTCTAAGGTGGAATAACAAGCTTGACCTTCATCAGAATGAACACTTCGGGCGGAAGCAAAACCAAGGTTTAATCTGGTCTGTTTTAAAATTCAAAAACCAATTAGAGATCCTTGATTTAGAATTAAACTTTGTATGTAAAGGCCCCGGGTTCGGCTCTCGCCGCCTTCTGTTCGGTTAATTACATTGAGACGTCGACTTATATATCGTACTTGTAATAACCGGTCTCAAGTAATTCTCCCAGGCTCATACTCATCTCTGCCTGTGTGAGGAAATAGCGGTTTCAGAAGTCTCTCATATATATGTGTGTGTATATATATTTGTGTGTATATATATACTGTATATAATATTTATATTAGCTTCTTTGTAGTCTGGCATATCGATAGTCCGGCAACTTGGTAGTCCATTACCTTGTAATAAGCCGTTAAGCCGTTATCTATTCATACTTTTACTTATCGTACTACTAGGGAAGAGGGTCCACTGCTGTTAAATATAAAACCTTCGCCAATTAATGCAACAAATTACGATCCCCCAGCTGTGATGCCCAACCAATGGGGGAGCGCTGGGCAAGCAAAGAGCAAAGCCCTTTCCAACCTTTTTAATTAGCTGGTCAAAGTGTTCTGAAACATGATTAATACCATCAGTATTGCCTCATGAGAATTATTAGCCAGTGGAGGACACCAGGCTGTAGGGAAGGACCTTAGGTAGTTCGGAAATTTACTAGTCCGTTATGCCTCTGAAACCATTCATGCTGCATAGGAGAGAGGCTAATATACAGGCCCGGATTTAGCTATAGGCGAACTAGGCGATCGCCTAGGGCCTTGCGCCAAAGGGGGCCTCGCTCAAGCCGTTTTGCGCGTTCTGTTCAAGTGATATTAATGATTTAGAACTCTATGAAGAACTTAAAGTACTTTGCAGGTTTATACCTGAGAAAACAGATCTCGGAAATGCCCTTGTTTATATAGTGCAAAAACAACTAAGTGAGATTTATCCTAATGTTTATGTTGCACTTCGAATAGTATTAACCATCCCAGTTACTGTTGCTTCGGCTGAAAGAAGTTTCTCGCGTCTCAAACTTATTAAAACATATTTGCGTTCCACCATGTCTCAAGCGAGATTGCAATCATTAGCTATGTTATCAATAGAAAACGATATAACAAATTCATTAGATTATTCTCAATTAATTGAAGAGTTTGTATACTATGAAACGTCATTACCTATAATATTATAGAAATCTTAGAAATCAGTCTTATATTTTCGATACAAATCTTGATTCATATTATAATTTATACTTATTTGTATGGTTTATTTATATTTCTTATACAATTTCCATGCGTGATTATTTTGGTTTGGTTTAATTTTTAAGTGCTGGCATAGTTCTGTCTATGCGGGATTCTAATATTGCTGGTATAGTACCGATAATTAAGTCCATATTTTCATATATATAGGCCTAGGGCCTCGCAATTTCTAGATCTGCCTAGGGTCTCGCAACTTCTAGATCCGGCCCTGTATATATATATTATATATATATATATATATATATATTATATATATATATATATATATAATATATCGTATATAACTCAAGTTCTTGTCCTCGAAAGTACAAAAGTATAAAAAGTTTGTATTCTTTTGTATCTCATCGACTGAAAAGTTTGTGTACCACGGTTTGGTCTACTGAATTCAATCCACTGACTCGAAATTATTGCGTACGATTAACTTCCGTTTTTACCGCACAAGTGTTTGTAGTCGATACTTTAATTTGTGTTTGTAATCCTCATCAAAATCATGTATTTTAAGTAACTCGTGTTCAACAAATATTTGTAATTTGTAACTATGCCTTTTCTCTCACAGAGCTAATTTTGTTAATAAATAATTTCAGATCTCTATCAATTGACTTGACAGAGTAGCTCTGGTCGTTGTATTGAAGATCTTAAGTTAACGCCTCACCATGGCAGTAATTAATAATAATTCTCGATTTGCAACTCGCCAGGGTATAGCCAAGTAGAAGAGTGCTAGTCTGTTAATCTGAAGGTCCTGGTTTCGAATCTCGAGTCGGACTTCAAGTTTCGGCAATTAAGGGGACTTCTGTCGATCTTCCTCGGTGAGGCAGTAGTTCGGACCCCACGTAAAGCTATAGGTCCCTTCAGTCATATGACCTTAGAGGCTAAACCCTAAACATTATTATTAAGATTCGCAATGCAACTATTTTACTTTAGCCTTTTCTTGTGTAGTGGTGTCCGTATAGATTGAATAAAATCGTTTGACGTTAGCCACAATAAAATCAGTAAACCGGACGCTTTGCAACAAAGGGTTATTGATGTAATGCAATGGCCATTTGTCTTTCGTCCTTACAGGTAGTTACAGTTCAGGGACTTGGTAACAGTAATTGTTTGCACATGAAAATGATAAAACGGTTTGTTTACTGCTGCGGTTACTCTGCAGTTGATATACAGGGCAAGATAATACTCGTAAAATAACTTTAAACCCATTTTCCTTATTTACTTTTTATAATAAAAATTTATATTTGTTCGGACAACATTTTTTATACTTTATTATGAGTCTCTCTCTCTCTCTCTCTCTGTCTCTGTCTCTGTCTCTGTCTCTGTCTCTGTCTCTCTCTGTCTCTGTATCAAGCGGCGTTCCACAAGGGTCGGTACTGGGATCGCTTCTATTCATTATGTAATGAACGATATAGGCATTGAGATGTTAAACCCATATCGAAATTCACTGACGACATCCAGTTAGGCTCTTGTGTGGGCACCGCGGAAGGTGTCTTGAAAATTCAAAACGACCTAGATCGGCTCGCGGATTGGTTGACCACTTGGCGCAAATGCCTTTCAGCGTTGACAAATGCAAAGTAATGCACATTGGGTCCCGAAACCAATGTGGAAACGGCACTGGGGAGGACCTTTTAACAACCAATTTAGAAAAGGACTTTGGGAGGGGGGGAGCGGTTTATAAGCATTCATTTCAAGTTTCCAAACTGCGTTGAGGTTGAAAAGAAATGTAAAAAATACTAGGTTACATTAAGAGACAGTTTATGCACCGAAGCAAAGAAGTTATTCTCCCTCTCTATAACGCGTTGGTTAGGCTCCCTCCTCGAATACGCTTTGCAATTCTGGTCCCTATCCTTGAGAAAAGACATACAAAGGCTCCAGAATGTTCCGGCGAGAGCGACAAAACTAATCCCGGCCGTTCGTTATAAATCATACGATCATAGGCTCACTGATCTTAATCTGCATTCCTTAGAAAAGCGTCAGCTCAGGAGACAAACTCGTCCAGGTTTTTAAACTTCTAAATAGGATCGACAACGTCGACTATTTTAAACTTTTTGCACTAAACACGAACCCGACTCGAATTAACGATTCCGAACTTGAACCCAAACGGTTCAACACAAATATTTGCAGTAACTACTTCTCGTACAAGATTGTCAATCATTGGAATGGGATTCCTCCTGAAGTAGTTTGCAGCTCTTCCGTCAATGCCTTCAAAAACAATCTTGATCTCGTATTAGACGATCTCCTCGAGTAGACCGATGTTCATTTGAAGTCCCCAACTGTCCTATAAAGTTTCTCGGCATTTTTTTCTTGCAAATTGCTAAGCGTCTTCTTATTTCCAAACCCGCCCACCGTGGGCGGGGTGGATGAGGAGGAAGGGAGAGCCTTCTTGCTCCTCTGTCTGTGAGTTACCTGTGTTTGAAAGGAAACCCACGGGTGCCACCTAGAGTCGGCTGTAAAGCGCTCTCTCTCTCTCTCTCTCTCTCTCTCCTCTCTCTCTCCTCTCTCTCAACGAAATGATGACGACTTGTACATAAAAATAAAATAAATGCATGGCGTAAATTAGATTAGTAGTTTAGTATTGATGCTATCCTTTATTTTTCGCTGTCTTCTAATGCGTAGCTGAGAACAAGAGGTAAGTCTACGTATGGTGTGAATGAACTCTGAAGCTCTTCTTTTTATTATACTTTTTTCCTACCTTCCTATAAATCTTCTTTCAACACTATTTTCTGTCAACAGTGGCTGGCGATGTAGAAGAGAGTCTTGTCTGTTCTATACTTTACTATTACTGCTATTTCTGTGTAAAAGATGATTTACACGTTTATAAGTGTAAACATGGGATAAGTTTTCAGTGTTCTTTTTTTCATTGTTATTTTTAACTTTCATACTTTATACCCTTTTTTTGGGCGGGCGGGCGGGAGCCTAGAGTGGATCTTTGTTCTCTCTCTCTCTCTCTCTCTCTCTCTCTCTCTCTCTCTCTCTCTCTCTTCTCTTCTCTCTCTCTCTCTCTCTCTCTAAAATAAATCTTGTGTTCCCCCATAAATTCTTCTAAGCGACAATTTTCGGTCCAGCAGCATGTAGTAGATTTTTCCAGCTGACTTTCCTCTATAAGATTCAAT
>JAJOZX010011689.1:25000-27500 GCA_023014485.1 Bathynomus jamesi
AGAAGCACCTACATTAAATGCTTTTGAAACCAGCTTTTTGTTGTTGTTACCAACATTTTAGTTAATATGACACTAACTGTATTTTAGTTGCTTCTAAATTTTACCGGAATTTTAGTTAATTTAGCACTAACTATGTTTTAACTACTACTACTAAATATTACCAGAATTTTAGTTAACATAGCACTTGCTATATTTTAGTTACGTCTGCTAAATAAATATTAGTAATAATAATTAAATCTTATGTTTTTATTGACAAAAAAGGATAGAGAGTGAATTAGGAAAGTGATATATATTATGTGTGTGTGTGTGTGTGTGTGTACATTTTTAAAAATTTTGTTCCTTAAATTTGAGTGCTAATGGCGTGCATAAGAATTAACATTGCGAGTTGGCAAATACCAAATATTTTTATTTTACCTTTTGGTTAAGAAAATTTGTCATCATCGAGTCAAAGAATTAATTCTAATGCACGTCATTAAATCTTACGGTTAAAATTATGGCTAAATTTTTTTTTTGGAACACGTAAATGTTACATATAACAACTTTCTCGCGTCACCCTCCAAATTTCAATCAAATTTTTCATCATAAAAACAAAATATTTCTGTTAGTTAAGTACTTTTTATTCAGTATGTGCAACCGAATGCATAGAAAGTTCTCGAGCAGTTTTTTTTTAGTGTTGAAAATAGTTAATATACGTTTCGGAGTGTGCAATTGAAGTGAACAATATCTATACACGAAAAGTTAAAACTAAATCTCGAGTCAGGAGGGTCAGGCCAATTAATGACGTCCATTGCTCTAACTCCTGTATTATTATTATTATTATTATTATTATTACCAGTATAATCGTGGTTCGAACCTTCGACCTCCGGTGTTTTCACTTCACTTGTAGGTAAACTGTCACTCACCGAGTTACGAACGGTAGCAAATCACAAGTTAAAATCGAAAGCTTTTATAAATAAGAAAATTATGCTAATTATTTTCATTGTTCATCATTTGAATAAACTGGCATTACTTACACAGGGTGCCCATAAATTATCCCTATAAATTCAGTTTAAATTTAATTGAATTTCTAAAAAATATTTTATGGACATCCTGTAATCCTGTATATTTATTTATCATCAACTAAAGTAAATTATATTATATATATATATACGTGTGTATCGCAGTGAACACCTATTTGTAGTAGGGGTTCCCAAATTTGTTTCCATGTGTACCACCAACAGCAAAACAAAAAACTTACCGTACCATTCACCCCCGAGCTTTTTCATGGCAGACCTATACATCACTATTTTTTTTACTTCTCCAAGTTACAAACTCAACATTTTTCTTACTTTTTAATCTATGGTTCAGTTAGATTTAATTTTTAGTATATTTGGGTACCACTCAAGAAGAGTACCTCGCGTACCATCATCAGTGGTACGTGGACCACAATTTGGGAACCTCGCGTATATAAAATTCATTCGGGTCTATTGGATGTTTGTGATGAATCACGATAAAGGTTTGAAGAGAGGTAATGGATGGATAGATGCATTTCGAGAAAGACACCTCCAAAATTCTAATCGTAGTTAGAGAATAATAGAACAACAAAGCGAAAGGGAAAATGCCATTTCTGAATAACTCTCTGATCGACAGACAATACAATACTCTTATCTTTATATAGTTCGTTGTTGAATACTTTAAATTTAATAAATAAATGCTTATACTTGTATTTAATTTGGAAGTATATATATACACACACCACACACACACATATATATATATACCGGGTGTCCGACAATTATCTGTACAATATTTGGCTGTTATTAAAAGTCAACCATGAAGTGTAGAAATTCCAGTGTTGTCCCATTTTACAGAGAATCTCAAAGTTTTTTTGATACCACGTTTTGACAAGTTTTTTAGAAATGTACGCGGGTGACAGACATTGATGATTTAAAAGCAAGAATCACAGCTGCTATTGAGCGAATTGATGTGGATATGCTGCAGCGTACATGGCAACATTTGGAGTATCGATTGGATGTTTTGCGAATCACTAATGGTGCACATATCGAATGTTTGTAACAACGTTACTTTAATAAAAGAAACTTTTGAAAATACAGATTCTAAATAATCTTGTTTAAGAATTTTACGTGTGTTATCAAGAATTTTATTAAAAGATGAAATTGTACAGATAAGTTCAGACACACTTGAATTTCTAAAAAACTTGTCACAACTTGGTATCAGAAAAAACCAAATGAGATTCTCTGTAAAATGGGATAACACTGGAATTTCTACACTTCATGGTTGACTTTTAATAACAGCCAAAAATTGTACAGATAATTCTCGGACACCCTGTGTGTGTGTGTGTGTATATATATATATATATATATATATATATATATATATATATATATATATATATACAGGGTGGGCGGAAAGTAGCTCCCTATTTTGGATTGGTAAAAAAATACGTATATTATCCATTTATTTCGGAAGAAATAATATGAAAGGTAGGCATACATGGTAG
>JAJOZX010011689.1:32500-72500 GCA_023014485.1 Bathynomus jamesi
AAGGTACCGCCATCTGCTGGCTTTCGAATGAAATACGTCTGAACTGAAAGAGAACATTCCTATGTATGTAGGAAAGTATGTATAAATCTTTTTGGAAATCATATTATTAACTGAAGTATTAACAGCATCATTACACATTTTTAAACGAAAGACGAACTGAAATGAAAACTCTAAAATTCTTATACTTTAGATTGTTTTACTCAATAACATTTATACTTGCTACTAAGAGAGAGAATTCACCGAGGCTTGAATTTGAATTTCTGTCAATAAGCTGATAGAAATTGTCATCTCAGGATGTCATAAATTCCATCAAATTTGTAGGGAAATTTTCAATCAATGTCTGTTAGTGAAATAATTCTATAATGTATGATTAAACCTGCTATTCTACATCGGACTGACCATCGCTTTCATCGACAGATCACATTCTATGTCGATAATACAAAATGATAGAAATTCTGGTTCTAGCGTTGAGACACCGAATTATAAACAAGAACACTCGTTGACACCGAATGTGGATTATAATAAGGCTTAATAATTCATATAGGATACTAATAAGTAAGCCACAAATCCGCAAAATCTAGAAAATTAGGGAACAGAGGAGAGAATAGTGGTAACAAAGAAGGTAAACAAGCGGTTCCCAAACTGTGGTACGCATACTACTCGTAGTACACTATCTTTTGTTGAAATAATTAATAATTATTAAATTATATAACTATAGATTACACATGATCTATTTATTATACATAGGGTACTTTAATTATACATGCCTGTACAAATAATGATTATCTATAGGTTTGCCCTGAAAAATTTTTTGAGGGTGGTAGTAGGAAAGTTTTGTTTAGCTGTAGGTGGTACAGAAGAAGAAAAGTTTGGGAATCCCCGAGCTGAACCTTTCATTACATCACTTGAGTATCTTGAACTAGATCAGCGAAACTAGACTCTTAATCTAAGACACCAAAATTCATAATCCTGTTTACAGGATAGTACCAGATAAAGATAAGCAAATAAACCATGCCAGTTAGTGAACTGGGGCAAGTAATAGTCAAAATGACCACGTAATAGACGAGATTAATGACTGACAAACTAGAAGAACTAATAGACAAGAATAATAATTAACATAAACTAGACCTAATAGACAAGAACGGCAACTAATACGTTAGAACAACTAAACTGAGGGTTGGATGACGCAGTGCAGTTACTTCTATCTGTTGCTCTGTTCCTGGTTTGCTGCATGACAACGTTGTCACGCTCCTTATGTCTGTACTTGTTAAACGTACACAAGTAGTTTGTGTAATTTTTATTTCAACATGTTCACGGAATACTTTAACACTTGTTTACTAACTGTGACTTAAATACTTAAAAAAAGACATTTAATAAGGTAAAAATTTCTGTTATATATATATATATATATATATATATATATATATATATTATATATATATATATATATATATATATATATATATATATATATATATATATATATATATATAATCCGGTGCATTCATAGTTAAGTGGGAGTATGAATTTAAACATCTTTTTACAAAGTGCACCATTCCTCCCATACACCCACTTCAGGGTACGATCAGCTCGCAGTAGCATTGTCAAGCAAATAGGGAGTTAAAGTACTGATCGGGCTTTCGTACGTGGTTTATCATCATTGAAAGCAATAATGCTCTGTGTTAGTCTAGTCAGAAGAACATCCATATCCGTAATCAATTTACTACAATTTTCGTTAATCAAGAATAGCTATTTGCCGTAATAAAGCATAATCCGATGATAATATTAGTAGTAATAATCATACTAATAATAAACGTGTCCATCGCTCAAACGCTACGAACGCAACAGTTGAACTGCAAAAAAATTTGAAAATTTTATAGCTTTCGACATCAAATTAATAATAAAAAGTAATTAATGCGTCAATAAATACAATACTTTCTTTCTCACATCCACAACAAAGCATGCAAAATACAGCTCCAATAAATTATTAGTAACTAACTGTATTCCTTCAGCCTTTTGTTAAAATTATAAAATTATACCTCATAAATAGTTTCGTAACCAATAATTTCAAGCTGCAAAGGAGTATGAAAATCGATGTGTGTGTGTGTGTGTGTGTGTGTGTGTGTGTGTGTGTGTGTGTGTGTGTGGTGTGTGTGTGTGTGTGTTTGCTTTAAGTATATATTAATGTAAGTATACGCGCGTGGCACTAATATAATTTTGTTTAATTTCCACATTTTTAAAGATGGAGTCTAGGATTATCTATCCATGATATGTACTGTAATGAAAAGCGAATGTAACTCTACGGGGAAGTAATTAATTTAAATAATGCTCTTGGCTCGTAAAAATTTGACAAGAATGTAATAGGTCGAGTGCCTAATAAATTCAGGTGTGCGCGAACTCGTATACATTAACCTTTTTTTACGGTAGAGTGCCAGTGCCATCACATTTATCATTCTTTTGAAAATTGAAAGCGGGAGGATGTGCTGAGAGGCGTCTCCGATGAGTCAGTTAGAGACTGCGTATCTTTATGCTGTTCCTATTCCTCCAAAGCGATTGGTCTCATTGCCGTATAGATGGAAAGAGAAAAGACGATAAACTGGGAACTACCGGGATTCGAACTCGGGGTCGCCGGGTTTCAGAGTCAACGTTTGAGTCTCGAGTCCCACTAACTCATAGTTCCCGCTTTATTGACGTTTCAATTTTAATCTTATTTAATTAGTGCGGTTATTGCGCTTAACGACGCATTTTCATTGTATAGTTTGTTAAATGGAATTTATCAGTTTCCGAAGTTTTTTTGTGCCAATTCTGTTTTCATGAATGCTTCAAACGTAAATTTAAATAGATTTTGATTACATATACAATTACTGTACTTGAAACGAGAATTATTATTGATTTAGAATTTTCTTGTCGCAAGCACTATTATCGAAATAAGTGTTAAAAGTAACTTAAATCTGAAAGTGAAGGCCTATTCTCGAATTATATATATAGCCTTGTGTGTGTGTGTGTGTGTGTGTGTGTGTGTGTGTGTGTGTGTGTGTGGGTGTGTGTGTGTGTGTATCAACCAGACGATGATTTCTGGCCCTCATTTGTTCTATATGCTTTTCCGATGACTGTAAACGATGCTATTGGAAAGCATTCAAGGAACCTGCATGAGTTTGCATTGAACGATATCGACTACTCGCTTGCACGAGAAACGCGTTATCGATACGCCGTCCTCGTCAGTAGACCGTCGAAGCCTTTTTTATCTCATTCCTTATGAGAGAGGGTGAGAGTGAGTGAGTGAACGAGCGTCTACTGAGGAAGGGTAAACTTTTGAAATGGAGAAAATACTGAAGCATTTGTTTACATTTTTTTTTACAAATGAAAACTTCGTTATGTAATAGATGGGGGTCACCAATTAAGTTTTCTTTGCATGGATATATCTGTGACTCTACCAAGATCCGCTATCCCCACCCCTTTTTTTTTCCTAGGGGCGGGGCAGGTCTCGTAATGTGACTAACGCAAATTTATCGAAACGAACTTTTATATTTCACTATTTTTTAAAATTATTTTAAAGTGGTGTTACTAGTGTTTTGATTTTACTTTACGGCAAAGAATTTTGAAAATTCAATTGTATTGTCATATTTACTCTATTTTAGCCAGAATTTCACTTTTACCCCCAGTCCGTATAAAATCTGCCAGGGGTTCGGATCCAGACCAAAATCTGCCCATTGGTCACTCTTGCAATAGAATAATAATAAATAATTTCGTTAAATTTGATCCATATGTTAACAAAGACTTATAACAATGTATTGGATTATCTTAGCCGAAATACCTTCAGAATTAAAGAACTCTATCCTGAAAGTAACAAACTCGTGTTTATGAATTTAAATATGATTTTTTCAAGTGACTTTTTTAAAACTGTTCCCTTTATTGTATGTGTGTGTGGTCTCATCTATTTAGGGTTTATATATTATAGTCCTGCTATTTTAAATTAAGTCTTTAATAACTTAAACTTTATAAAAGTCGACTTTCTATGCTTTGTGTGTGCTAATTTCTCTAAAAACTCCCATTGAACAGAATATCCTCGGGTTATGAAACTTATGATATCTTGCTGAGTAAAGTAGCCTATATCAAATCAATTATTAATACAATCACTGATCACTCATAAAATAAATTATTATTACAGTCACTGAGAACTGAAATATTAATACAATCACTGATCACTCATAAAATAAATTATTATTACAGTCATCTGAGAACTGAAATATTCGGTTCGGGTAGGTGCATAAATGAGGTTTTATAGTTTTATAGAATTAAAACTAAAAGTTGTCAGAATTGAGTGTGGTGTACTTGGCACCTCCGGCCAGAGGCCGGAGTTTAGTGAAACCTCTGGCCGGAGCAGGAGGTTTTCTAAAATGGCCGGAACTCCTGCTCGGCTGGAGCCGGAGCCGGAGCTCCGGTGCATCACTAGTTTCAGTTGGCTTTCATGGGGTATTCTGAAGTCTTTCAGAATAGATCGAAAATCTTGTTTGTACTTCAAAAATAACTCCATAAATCCCATTCGACACGATAATGACTTACATGTATAGCGTCACACTTCGGTTTGTCTATATTTGGTTACGAGAGAGAGAGAGAGAGAGAGAGAGAGAGAGAGAGAGAGAGAGAGAGAGAGAGAGAGAGAGCTCGTTTGGTTTTAGTCTCCAAGATTCAATTTTTCATAATTGAGAATATTCGCAGAAGGTTCTCCTTTTTTTATGCAGGAAGGAGGGGCCAAGGGCGAATGTCCGCAAAATATGATTCAGTGAATTGATATTATAACTATATATTACTTCAAATTCACAGTCTACATTTTTTTTCCTCCAGATTCGTTGTACACTTGTTAAACTCTTGCTTTCGTCATACGCGTTTGTGATTCCCAGAGACCGTTTGTTGGTCTGGCTTTTGATGTGTTTCGAATGCTTGGGAATCCTGTCAATAGCCGGAGAGATGCATTCCTAAAGAGCAAATTGTTGCACTCCACCGAGCATCTGGAATGGCTTGATTGGGGCCGATTGGTTTGAACGCACAAGCGATGCTATACTCTGCCAATTCATTAATTGGAGAGAGAAAAGCCAGTGTGTAGTATCTAAAGTTTTTTATAGCGAAGATAATACATTTCAGTTGACTCGTTTATATATATATATATATATATATATATATATATATATATATATATATATATATAATGTGTGTGTGTATATGTATGTATTTTGCTTGTGTCTGATATTTAACTCTCTCTCTCTCTCTCTCTCTCTCTCTCTCTCTCTCTCTCTCTCTCTCTCTCTCTCTCTCTCTCTCTCTCTCATGTTTATTCATTTCTGCTTATTATCATTTCCCTTGAGCATTAAGTGCATTTACAAACGGTTACATATGAGCGCTTCTGTCAAAGAAATACATACGCAAATAGATTGTATATGTATGTATATACATATTTGAGCATATTGATAGATTGGTTTTAAGATAGATATACGTGTTAGATAGATTCAAATACAGTATATCTATCCATCTATCAATCGACCTATCTATCTATCTATCTCTATATAAAATATATATTTATATACGCAGGGTGTTTCAAAAGTCCGGAATAATAGGAATATTTATTTTTCAATTATATACTGTATATGTAGACATTAAAACTATTTCCTCTGATTCCGGACTTTTGAAACACCCTGTAGATAGATAACTATAATTATAATTACAAAAAAAAACCTAGGCATAATAATGTCTTATAATAAATATATATATATAAACAAACTTTTGGATATGTTCCTCGCTTGCCACATGCTTGTCCCGAGTCTACGTGCATTTGATTGCATTTGAGAATGTTTGATTTCAGATCGGAAGTCAGCCACGCGTTTAATGAAATCGAGTGAAAAGCAAATGGAATGTGCACAATAGAATGCAACGCAGGAGGGAGCTTGGGAGGGCGCACCATGAATTATATATAATATTATAGAGAAGGGTCAATGCAAAAGCCGGACTGGAAGAGGGGTACATAGGATTTAAGGAATATATATATATATAATATATATATATATATATATATATATATATATACACCTCGGTGGTGTAGTGGTCCGCGTCGCTCACTACGAATCCATCGGCCCCGGGATCGAGACCCGGTGACGAGAGTCGGCGCGCAGCAAAACTCAGCTGTCCATCCTTCCACACAATAAAGAAAGTGGTTGGTAGATAAATGGGGACCCTATGTGGCCTAGTGGTTAAGACGCTGGGCTGCTGGTGGGGCGTGGTTCGGATTCCACGTTAAACTGTAGGTCTCAGGTGGAGTGAAAAGCTTGACCTTCGTCAGAATGAAAAATTCGGGCGGAAGCAAACCAAAGGTATATATGAGAGAAAGTGTGTGTGTGTGTGTGTGTGTAGATGACGAGATAAAATATAAACATAATTAAAAGTATTTGAGAGTATTTCATTCAGAGAGTATCTTGAGCTCATTGGTATGCGAGACCAATATTCTAACCATTTGTTCAGTGGTTAGAACATTCTATCAATTCATCCCCTTAAGATCGAACAAGTCTTCATATTTTAACAAAATCAAGAGCGCTTCTCAAGGGATTGTATTTTTTCAGCGACATCTATTGTTCAGCGACATCTATTGCATGAAGATGTAGACGACTAGAATGAGGATGATAAATCAATATATATAGGCTTAGATTAAAAAAAAGAGAGAAAGATAGATAGACAGATAATCAACGTCAGTAAACTAATTATATCGATAGGAAATTTGTTATAGGTTTCTAGGCTCTATCCTGATTAACCTATACCACTTTAATCTGTAACTACAGTATTTCAATCTCTCTCAATATGCGTGTGAGAAGAACATATAATTTACTTAGTTGCACATACTAAATATTCATACTTACATCATCATAATACTCGTAATTCTAAATTAACGTATATTTTCTTTGTTTACAGGTGAGTATTCGTGTAGTACATCAATTAAAGTACTTTAAGAAGAGGCTGTTTAATGGTAAAGTACTAAAATAATGTTTTCTACATTGTGTTGTATACACTGTACATAGTAAAATTACGTACACTGTAAACAGTAAAGTTACGTATGGATGAAAATTTAAAAATTCTATATCAAAATAGGTAAAAAAATAGTTCCTCTCAGAATTAGGTTCCATATAGGGGACCGCACTGACACTAACAGGAAAATTACTGCTTAGATTTTTTGACCCTATATACGAAAAAGGGACCTATAGAGTCAATGTTGGGAACCCTTTATTACCTGGAACGTTAAATTTACGAAAAGGCCATTTTAGTACTTTGACTTGAAGGCTTCAGAAACTTTACTGTTTATAGAGTACGTTTTACTGTGTACAGACTACGTTTAGGTATTAATAGGAGAAATGTGTAGGATTAACGAATTTTTATGTTCAAAACATGTTTTTTGTTTTGTTTTTTCGGGATGGCATTTCACCTAATGGTGGTGTACTTTATTTATTATTTATTTATTTATTTATTTATTTATTTATTTATTTATTTATTTATTAGGGTTGCCAACCGTCCAAGATTGGCCTGGATTGTTCAGGAATAGCATTCAGAAAACATTTGAACTCTGTCCTGGACGCTGGGTGTCCACGATTTTGTGTATCACTGAGATTGGAAATATATTTTCCTTTCTAATAGTATTAAAGGCTAAAATATATTTCCAAATCGTAATGATATATAAAATTCTATTAAAGTTTAATATAAGACTCATTTGTATTGTCACTTCCAGTATCTAGTGGTTATTGCGAAAGGGTATTCAGTTTAATGGGGATTGGGGATACTTTGGAATGATGAAAAAAACAGAATTAGTGATGGATGAGTGAAGTCAGAGGTGCGAGTGCTTCTTAACTTTATACGACCTGTGGGGACATTTATAACTATCTTGAACAACCAAACACTTCTTCAGTCTTTGAGCGTCAGAAAATACAGCTTTAAAACCATTTGTACAGTTACAATAATACGTTTCTATTAGGGCCTTCAGTGTGTGAAATGTGAAAACGGGTATTGTCATTTATTTATTCCTGTTTCTGTCCAGGAATTCCAACTTGTAAAGTTGGCGCGCGCGCGCGCGCACACACACACACACACAACACACACACACACATATATATATATATATATATATATATTGTGTGTGTGTCCACAGGCAAGCAGTAGCTGCAAAAAAAAATATATATACATTATACAAGCATCATAACTTTATATTAGTTTTCGATTACTGTAGTAATATACAGACTTTTTGTAATTTGTTATTTTTGTACTGACTTTTTGCATGCACCGCTTACCCTGACTGCACGCCACTGATATATATATATATATATATATATATATATATACAGTATATAAGTGTTGTGAAAAAGTTAAGTACAGCAGTATAGGTATTTGTTTATCCAATGAACGTGAGGTATCGTAAGCTAAGTTACACCAAACTATATTTTGTTATAGTTAACAATATCTTAAACTTGTGCGCGAAAGAACATTTAAATATTGGTCGACAACTTAAGTACAACATTAGAATCCATTGTAGAGTGGTCAAGTAGCGGAACATGTTAGAAAATTCGACACTAGAAGCACCTTTAACTTGTAGGAAATTCCTGAGTAAACATTTTCGGTAGCTTACGTTGGTCAGAGTATAAAACGTGAATGTTTCAGTACTGTTCGATCATCAGTCTACCATGTCTCAGGATCTTTTAAAGATAGAATTATTGCTTTGCATAGTGACGGAAAGCCTGTTAAGAAGATTGGTGAACAACTTGCTGTGCCTTTTACCTTATTTTCACAAGATATTTGTCGTTTATCATGTTTCAAAGAATTCAACATGTTTTAAAGAATTCAACATGTCTCATTTACAGTATAAAGTGACATTTGAGGATCGGATGTTATTGTTTCATTAGACTCTTTAGTATTGCGTTATGAAGCGTGTAATATATTATGAGGGTTTGAACGACGGTTCAGGATCGACCTGCGGTCGATCCCTCTGCAGCAACCCCCCTCATTTGTGGGATTTAGTGAAAGAGAATTGCTTTCTGATCTCCTGCACTCGTAGCCAGACCACGCATGGCTGGTCAGGGACTTTGCACAGGAATCTGTCCAGCTGGTTCTTGAAGTTATTTAGGTCAGTGTGTGCTGGAGGTCTCTCACTTCTTTTGGCAGGGCATTAGAAAGCTTTGGGCCTTGTATTCTGAGGGTATTTTCCATCCTCATTTTCATGAACTCCTGTCCCACCGCAGCTGGGCCAATACAAAATCTGCCTCTTTTCTCATTCCAGTTTGTTTCTATTTCATTTCTGAAGTTAGGGACAAAGCCCTCAAGTATTTTCCATATGTATATTATTGTGTACCGCTCGCGTCTTCTTTCCAGAGAGTACAGGTTCAGCGATTTTAGTCGAGACCAGTTGTCTTCACCTTTCGTTTTCTCTATCTTAAAGTAAAAGTCCTTTGTTCGCAATGCCTCGTTTTTTTTGTATGTGCTTGTGAGTACTGAGTTATATTCAGTTATCGGTAGGACTAGACTCTTCCATAATTTGAGCATGATGTTTGCTTTTCTTCTGCGGAAGCTCCTCCAGATGATTCCCATTATTTTTGTCGCCGTTGTAATTTTGAAGTTAAAGTGCTCTCTGAATTCTGTATCCGACGACATTATTACTCCCAGATCCCTGACTTGTGGATTTAGTGTTATCTGTTTGGTTTGCAGAGTTTTGTAACCTTTATTCTGTAGCACCGTGTTATTACCACAACTTAGAAGTTGGAATTTTTCTTCGTTGAACTTTATATTGTCTTCTTCTGCCCACTTGAATAATGTTTCAATGTCGTTTTTAATTTTTCTATGTCGCCTTCGTTCAAAATTTCCTTTCATATCTTTGTCTCATCTGCGAAATATGATACAATACTGTCCTTAATATCTGCAATGATTATTATGAACAACAAGGGAGCTAATACTGTCCCTTGTGAGACAGAGCTCACGACTTCTGAGATTTTCGATTTAATTCCATTTACTACCACTTTTTTTTAGTAAAAAAAATTAAATATCCATCTTCCAACCTTTCCAGTAATTCCTGTATTCTTAAGTTTCCATGATTACATTAGCAAAGTCAGTATATATTACGTCTGTGTTTTGTTCTCGACACAGTTTCCATTATCATCTTCTGGTGGTCTAATAGCTGTGATAGGCATGATCTTCCATCCTTGAAGCTATGTTGATTTGGGTTGTATAAGTTCTTTTCTTGTAGGTAGTAAGAAGTTTTGCCTCAATTATACGTTGAAAGCACTTTATTGGGTGGGAGGTGAGAGCTACTGACCGATAATTAGAATTCTTGGGCATTGCTTTGTTACTACCTTTAAATAAGGGGGCAATGTTTGCGTCCTTTAATGGAAGTGGAATTTGTCCTGTGTCGAGTGATTTCCTCCATAGTAAGTATAGCGGCTTGGCAATACTCTTTACATTTCTTCAGGAACACGACACTCCCTGTGTTTGGGCCTAGTGTCGAATTGTTTCGCATCTGTGATAGAGCCTTAATTATATGCAGTATATGGTGTGTCCAGAAAGTCAGAGAACATAGGACCTATGCTTGTGAACAGGGTGATGCATAAATGTTTCATAAATCTTAGGGTGTATTCTTGAGAAAAAAGTAAAAAAAAAAGACCATAACATAGGTCGAGAAACCCGTAGGTTTCAAGATATAGCACGCAACAGATATTAGGAATTAACCAAACTCACCGTTGTTCACAATAGCGTTCTGCCTGGGGCCGTGGCAGAGGTGGAAGTATTCGCCGGCTTAAGCCGACAAGCCCGCCTCACCTCGCCACCCACTTCCCCCCCTTCTCTCTCAACCTACCCCTTCATCGTGAACTACGCTAACCACCATTCCCTCACTTTTTCATACTCTCATTTTCCCCCTTTAACTATCTCTCTTCTATCTTATTTTGCGACGTGCTGAAGCATGCATTTAAGAAGTAGGAACGAATTTCGAACATTTACTTTAATGAAGCAAATGTATCACACTGTATTTGCATAAAAATTTTTTTAAAAAAAAAAATAATCTTTCGGAGTTTCACTTCTCTATCGCGTACAATAGCTCGAAACCTACGGGGTTCTCGATCTATGTTTATATGGTCTTTTTTCTTTATTTTTGTCTCAGGAATACACCCTGAGATTTCTGAAACACACATATGCATCACTATATATATATATATATATATATATTGGCGCTCTTAAGTATTCGTACAAAGAAATATTTCAGTTATATTCGTCCTTATTTTTTTTGTACCATGCATACGATAGTTGTGAACAGGGTGGTGTATCGGGGCCAAAAAAAGTAACGCGATACGATACTCTACACATTGGCAAAAATGTATCTCGTTACGATACTAGATATATGAATAATATATGTATCGCGATACGATACACACACACACACTATATATATATATATATATAGGGTGAACCAAATGTAGGTGGACAGTAAATGATAACGTTTATTTTGAGAATACATATTTAATTTTTTTGTATACTATAATACAAAATAAAATTTAAATAAATTTAGTTATAATATTTAATATAATATAACACAAACACCATAGTTATAATGAACACCATAGTTATAATATAATATAACACAAACCGTATTCAACCTACTGTCCACCTACTTTTGGTTCACCGTGTATATATATATATATATATATATATATATAACATATTATGAAACAACTGAATTACTTTCTATTTTTATTGAATTTTATAGTGACACCTCAAACCATTCAGACATTCTGGGGAAAGATCACTGACTGAGTCTATGATAAAGTATCGTGTTACTGACACTTATTTGTATTGTATATTTCGACACGATACAAATAATAAAAAATTTATCGCGATACAAGATATAGAAAATGTATTGCGATACTACGCCACCCTGGTTGCGAACAGTTTACCGTTCGTTTGGAATAAATTAACAAATAAAAAAACACGTGCAACTCCAAAATATAATGTAAAACATCAAAGAATTTTAGGGAAGAAAAAGTTAAAATGCAGTTTTTGTACATTTATTTACAAAATTATTTAATACTTTGTGTGTCCACCTTAAGCTTGATAAATTTAACTTTTTTATCAGTAGTTGGCTGTTCATTGATGAGAGACAAATTGGCTATTCTGAACTCTAGCATTTTCTCTGTGACTCTTCATGCAAGACGAATGACTGAACAAGCCATTAGTAAGCAATGGGTCGTCGTCGTGGTAAAGAGCTGTCTGCAGATCTTAAGAGATCTGTTATTGCTGCACACCAGTTTGGAAAAGTTATAGGAAGATAGGAGGAGAACTTTGAATTCCATTTACAATGGCTGCTACAGTTATAAAGAAATGGAAAGGCTTTGGAACAATCAAACTTCTACCAAGGTGTGGACGATCTTGCAAGATTTCAGAATGTACAGTTTGACAGATTCAAAGAATGGCTGCTACGAATCCATGAATGTCTGCAGGTGATATTTACTAGATACTGAGACTATCTAAGGTCGATGTCCATCCCTCTACTGTACATCGTACATTGAGAAAGAATGGTTTGCATGGAAGAGTTGCACGGAGCAAACCTCTGCTACGAAAAGCGTACAAAGAAATGATGGATTTGCATTCTGTGTTTTCATGTGCTTTCCTCAGAAATGCCACTCATTTGTCCCGCATTTAATTGAAAGTACGAAAAAAAATCGTTTTTTTTTGTCATTTTATTTTGAAGTAAACACGGGGAAATGAGTAACATTTCTGAATAAAGCACATAAAAACACACCCTAATAACTAAATTTCGCTACCGTTATTGCTAACCTAACGTGTAACCTAAATGAAGAGATTTCGAAAAAAAATTGTTAAACTAACGAAAATATCATGACTTAACCTAACCAATCGTCAAGGGCATTCAGTTGACCTAACCGGGCATTCAGTTGACCTAACCGGGCATTCAGTTGACCTAACCGGGCATTCAATTGACCTAACTTTGATATACTGTACCTAACCAATCATCATATTACCGAATGGTAACATAAAAAATTATGAACTCCGTGACTAAATGGTTGGGAAAAAACTTGATAAGTTTTTAAAATTCCTAATTAGCTGTCATTGGTTCATTAAGGCGTTGTTGTTGTTGTTGTTGTTGTTGTTGTTGTTTAGCCGATCAGCCCACCCTGATCGAGCAAGCTGGCGGCACGCAGGTAACCGATCGCCCTCTCCGGAGTGGACCAGAGGTTCAGCGCACTAGTGATGTTGTGTTGTGTTCGTTGTTGTGCTCGAGCGGTACAGTCTGTCATAATGTGTTCAATTGTTTGTGGTGTGTCCTGGCACAGGTGGCAGGTGTCGTCTATGGAGTTGTCTAGTCTGTGTTTATATGTCCGTAAGTTGGGGTGATGTCCACATCAGAATCGTGCTAAGTTAACTCGATCCGATCTGCTCAGGCTGATCTCTGACCTGTTAATGGGTGGCGGCTTCGCACCTAGGACCGCATTCGGACCGAGTCGTGTCAGTGCTTTGTGTGTGTGTGTGTGTGTGTGTGTGTGTGTGTGTGTGTGTGTGTGTGTGTGTTTTTTCTGTACTGTGTGATGTCTGTGGGGCGTGGTATGGAATGGAGTATTTGGTTATAATGTGTGTCTGGTGTTATCTTAATGGTGCGAGGTGTTGGTGCATGATTGTACATGTAGTGGCAAGGGTGTTGTGGGTTAGTTGTCGCTGCTGCCATGAATTGTGTTCCCCTCATGTCTAAATGTTCCCTAACTTTCAGTATTTTTGTTTCTGTGTGCAGGTGTTCTATTGGTGTTGTTTGGGTGCATCCTGCAATGATACGAAGTGCGTTGTTTTGTATTGTCTGTTTATGTGTGTGTTTGAGATAATGGGTGCCCAGCATGGGCTAGCATAGTCCATAACTGAGCGAATATATTGTTTGGATATGAGTGTTGTTTCCTGCTGGTGTCCAAAGTTTGTGCCTGTTAGTAGCCTAAGCGTGTTAAGT
This sequence comes from Bathynomus jamesi, assembly GCA_023014485.1. Lineage (NCBI taxonomy): Eukaryota > Metazoa > Arthropoda > Malacostraca > Isopoda > Cirolanidae > Bathynomus > Bathynomus jamesi. The sequence goes on from JAJOZX010011689.1 coordinate 46,515, forward strand.
CTTGACGTACATTGGTTTTTAATGTCCTGAATGTGGTTTGCTAAAGATAATGTGGTGGTGTATGTGACCCCAAGTATTTTGGTCCTGTGAGTGTGTGGAATGTTGATGTTTAGCGTAAGCTGTGGAATTACCTGGTGTTCTTTTGTGTTGCTTGTAAGCAAGGTGATGGTTGATTTTGTGGGCGCTACTTTGAGTCTATTGTGTGTGAGCCAGTCTTGTATACTGTTTATGTATGTTTGTAGGTTATTTGTAGCGGTGTCGATGTTGTTGTGGGTGGATGTTAGAGTGATGTCATCTGCATATGATGATAAGGTAAGCTTGTTATATATGGGTGTTGGGATGTCATGCATGTATAAGTTGAAGAGTGTTGGTGAGAGAACGGAGCCTTGAGGGACCCCGTTCGGAAAAAGCTTGTTTTTGGATGACTTGCCATTAAATGTGACATGTGAGTATCTTCCTGAAAGATAGTTGCTCAGCCACCTTTTGGTGTTATTGTGCATGTTTGTGTTGAGTATTTTGTTTATGAGAGGGAAGCGTGGGATAGCATCAAATGCTTTACTAATGTCTATTGTTGCTAATAGTGTACGTTGATCTGGTCGTCTGGAGTTGATGCCATCCATGATGTGCTGTGTGAGGTTAGTGAGTAATGTCGTGGTTGAGTGGTGAGGTCTGAATCCATGTTGAGTAGGCGATAGTGGAATGTGTGGGTTGGTGATTTGTAAGATTAGTCTTTGTTACTTTGGAAGGCGTGCATAGTAAAGTAATGGGTCAATAGGAAACTAGTTCTGTTGGATTTTTGTTTGGTTTGAGGAGTAATAATAATTTTAGCTTGTTTCCATATGTCAGAAATAATAGTGTTGGTATGAATATGTACTGATATTTGTGAGAGCTAGTATTCTTTGTGGGCCCAAGTGTTTAAGGTGTATGTTAGATATGTTGTCTGGTCCAGTAGCCTTCGAATTCTTAATGTTTTTGATGATCTTGATGGTCTGGTCTGTATTGAAGGGTGTAATGGTCGTGTCGAGTCTGTAGGTTTTCTTGTGTCTGGCTGTTTGTCTGTCTGCGTGTTTGTTTCTGGTTGTTGTCTCTGTTTAAGTGACTTATCTTTGCGTAGTGATTAACTAGAATGTTAGCTTGTTGTGTGTATGTTGGGATATTATTTTGGCTGCGACAAATAGCCGCGTGTGAGGTGTGAATGCCGCTGTTAGAGTGGGTAATGCTGTTTATAGTCTTGTATAGCCTGGATGCATCTGTGGAGTGGTTTAGTGTTGTTATGAATTCCCTGAATGTTTGTTTGTTTTTCTTCGAGTTTGTTGTTTATTTCTGTGTTGAGCTGTTGTATCTGCTGTTTTATGGCTTCTGTGTGTGGTGTTTGTGTGTTATATTTGAGGTTGTTACGTTGCCTTATGAGGTGGGCTATTTCTCTAGTGTAATTTGGGTTGTATTTCCTAATGTTGCCCTTGGGTATGTATTTGTTTGCATTATTGATGATCTGATTAAATGTCTTGAGTGTTGTATTGATGTTTATGATGGGTGTGCTGTTTAATGTGGTGAATTGTTCCTCAGTCTGTATTTTGAACTGTTCCCAATCAGCTTTCTTGTAATTTCTGTAAGTGTGCCTAAGGCTGTTGGGGCAGAGTGTAGAACGTGTTGTAATGATGATGGGCAGGTGGTCTGATGACAGTTGTTTTTCTGTTCTCCATTGTGTATGTGTTGCTAGTGAGGGGGAACAGAACGTTATGTCTGGGGAGGAGTTTGAGTATCCTGCTTGATGTGGTATGTGTGTATGTTCTTCTGTATTGTTAAGAATGAAGAGGTTGTTTGGTTGTGTGGCTATGTTGGCACCTCTGGTGTTGCTTTGGTTGTGCAGGTACCAACTAGTGTCTTTGGCGTTGAAGTCTCCTCCTAAGATGACATTAGTGAGAGAGGCCAGATTGTGTAACTGTGGATTGTAATTAGCTGGCACCTGAGGTGAACTATCTGGTGGGATGTAAATGTTGATTAGTGTGGTGTTGTGTTTTGCGCGTGTTTTAATGTTAACTGCCTGTATTTCTATCGTGTTATCTGCTTGGATTGTGTTTGTAATGTTTTGGGAAGCATCAATGTAGCTAATGCTTTTACGTATGTAAGTGATGAGTCCACCCCCGTTACCCCCAGTACGATCTTGACGGATCGCCGTGAAGTCGGGGATGGTGGGTGTTTTGTGTGTGCGTTTTAGTTTTGTTTCTTGTATAAGTGCTATGTGAATGTTTTGTTTGTGTACGAATTCCCTAAGCTGCATGATTTTGTTTGTGAGGCCATCTACGTTGTACTGTAATATGTTAATATTATACTTCTGTATGTCTCATGGTGCTATTGTGTCTGTCTTTGTGTATGGTGACATGTGTAAGTTGTAGTGGGGCCTGGATTAGTCTTAATGTCGCCAGAGAGTAGTAGTAGTTCGGGGAGCACGCAATTGCTCCCTGTAATTGAAAAAATAGCACGCTGAGAATAGGTCCGGCCCCGGGAGCCGATCGGCACTCTGACCGTGCCACGCAACAGGCCGTCGACTGCCAGTCTGGCCAACCGTAGACAGCCCGCTGCACGGAGATTTGAGGAAGTTTGGCCACCAGCGGGTTGATGTTTTGTTTTGACGTCGCCTCTTCTTCGCGTTGACGTGTCCCGCGCTGGAGGATGCAGCCACGGTTAGAAGCTTCCTCGTCAGCTACTAACACTTTTTTCACGTTGTTCTAGTTACCTGTTCAGATGTTTTTATAAAAAAATCTCAGTTTTCTGCTCAAAACGGCTCTCTCTAATTTTAAAATTGATTAGTCAAGGAAGGAAGATGTCTGACTTCTATTTTGCGACAACAGTTGATGATATTTATGTTACTTTACTGATTAATGAAAATGATTAGGCTCTTCAAGTTATAAAAGATTTATTTCGTAATAATTGATAAATACGAAACACAAAACGTATATGCAAACAGGATGATGATGCTTAGACGTGGTTGTTTTTGAGTGTTTAATAACCTACTATTGGTTAAAAAAAGGTGCACTGTGATTGGTTGTCCACACATTTCCAAAAAATTGTCTGAGAGCGAGGATGTCTTATGCCTGCTGGCAGGTCGCGAAACAAAAAATGGTTAAAATTTAAAATATCAATAACTTCATTAATTTTGAATTGCGTGGAGTCTAGCTTTCAACAAATGTATTCTATTGCTGTATACCACCGAATGCTAACAAAAAATTATGAACTCGAGGTGGGGCTATTTGATGCATATTAATCTTGAATTCTTTGGGAACAACGAGCAGTGATGGTATGTTTGGCGAAAATCAAATACTGTATTCGAGGAAAAACCATTCTTCATACGGTTAAACATGTGGTGGTAGTTTGCTTCTTTGGGGATGTTTTAGTGCTTCTGATCCAGGAAAGCTTGTTGTCATCAGTGGAATCATGAATTCGAAGAAATATCATGAAATTTTAGAAGAAAATGTATCGTCTTTAGTTCGGGAGTTGGGGATGGGTCGCAGTTGGGTACTGCAACAAGATAATGACCCAAAACATAAAAGAGCACCATGAAATGGCCTCAACAAAAGAATTTCAAGGTTCTCGAGTGGTCCAGTCAAAGCCCAGATCTCAATTTAATAGAGAATTTATGGTTTGATTTGAAAGAAGCTGTCCGCAACAGAAACCCTTCAAATTTGAATGAATTGCAACCATTTTCTTTGTAACAATGAGCTCGAATTTCTGCTGAGAAATGTCGAAACTTGCAGAAAAATACCCAAAACGAATCACTGAAGTCATTCAATTGAGCAAAAGGTGGACCAACAAAATATTAAGTAATTTTGTAAATAAATGTACAAAAATTTTTGCACTTCAACTTTTATTTTATTTTCCTCAAATTCTTTGATGTTGTACATTATATCTTGGAGTTAAACTAATTTTTTTTTTTAATTTTTCCAAACGTTCGATAAATTTTTCGTAACTTTCCTTTGCATGGTACAAAAAGTAAGAACGAATATAACTGAAATATTTCTCTGCACGAACACTTATGAGGGCCACCGTATATAGTATATATTGAAAAGCATAGTTCCTGCGTTTCCTGATTTTCAGAACACCCTGTTATCATCATCATATACCATAATTCGCAGCATGTCTGTCTGTCCGTCTGTCCAGGAGCGGATTACCGGGGGTGAGGGGACGATTGCCACCCCCCACCCAAGCCATGAGGCCTCTAAACCTTAAAGGTAAAGAAAGTGAAAGAAAGGAGGAGATCGGAAACATAAAGAACAGACGATACAAAATTAGAGTGAAGCAGCCTATAAAAATAATCGCTGTTGCAAAAGAGTCGTATAGGGGCACAATGATGTCCAAAAGCAAGCCATTTAATATATATATTTTTCTTTAATTGCTTCTACTAATGATGCTTAATAAAATAACGTAAATGTTGTTGCGTTAATTTCATGCCTCACTGGAGCTTACTGTCGTCATAATGAATTGACTTCTTTGACCAAAAACAGATACCTTCCTGCATTTTATAGGCAGAACGAATATGTGATTATCGTTGGCAAATCTGTCACACCAGTTGCCTGCCGATGTATTATAATCTCAGGTTATGGAAGGTGCCCCCCCCCCCCCCCCGCCAAAAAAATTTGTGCTCTGGATCCGCCCCTGCGTATGTCTCCTTTTCAGGTCCAAACGGCTGGACCGATTTTCATGAAAATTAGTGACAACACCCTTTGGAACCGCTGGAGTGTTTTCAGCAACTTTTTTTAGATAGGGTGTCCCCCCCCCCCCTAAAAAAAAAGCCCAATTTATCCCCCAGAAAAATTATATGCTAAAACACGAAGCACTTAAATTTTAAGATCTTGCCCCATTGGCCTCGGGATGTGAAACTCAAAATTTTTGTGGTTGCTTTCTTTCGTGAATTTGTTGATCTGTTGAATTTTCTGGTTATTAGAAAAATATAAAATTTTGTAGAAGCCTTCCCTATCATTAAAGTCTACAAGTAAACAAAGTCCCAACACGCTTCTACAGAGTTTCAGTTGGTGAATAAATTTAAGAAAAGAATGTAACCATCAAAATTTTTAGCTACGCATCGGAAGTCAGGATAGGTTAAAAAAAAAAAAAAAAAAAAAAAAAAGGGACAAGTTGTATTGAAATTTAACTGCTTCGTGAGCTTCACGTAAAATCTGTGAAGCTGCATTTAAAATTTGAGTGATTCGTGAGCTAATTGTAAATGTTAAATTCTAATTCGCTTAAAATTTTCTTAAAATATTTTTCATTCCATTTTATTGCTTGATTATTGTGTCAAAAAAGTTTGAGAATGTTCTGAAAACTTAATTTTTACATTCACGTCGCGTTCTTCTTTCTCAATTCTAAAACGTATATTTCCTAAACAATATTCTGGGTTATAATACCAACACATGTTAGTACCATGCCTCCTGTACAGTGAATATGTATTGGCCGAAGGATAAAACAGCCTCGCAGGAACTAGCAAAAATATCCCGCCCGTACAGAGGGTTTTCTTTGCTAGTATTTATAATATACAAGATATAATGGGTACCTCTAGGTAGCCTAATGGTTGAGACGCTGGGCTGCTGATCAGGAAGGTCGTGAGATCGAGTCCGGGTGAAGATTTTGTAATTCCTGATCACCTCTGGTGGATCGTGGTTCGGATTCCACGTTAACTGGAGGTCTAAGGTGAAGCAACAAGCTTTACTTTCGTCAGATTTGGAAGCAAAACCGAGGGTTTTCACTAATATATATATATATATATATAATTATGTGTATATATATATGTGTGTGTATGTATATGTGTGTGTATGTATATGTGTGTGTGTATATGTGTGTGTGTATATATGTGTGTGTATATATATGTGTGTGTGTATATATGTGTGTGTATATATGTGTGTGTGTATGTGTGTGTATGTGTGTATATGTATATATGTGTGTATGTTATGTGTGTGTATATATATATATGTGTGTGTGTGTGTATATATATGTGTATATATATATATATGGTGTGTATATGTGTGTATATATGTGGTATGTGCATATATATATGTATATGTGCATATTATGTATATGTGTATATGTATATGTGCATATTATGTATATGTGCATATATATATGTGTGTGTGTGTATATTGTGTGTGTGTATATGTATATGTATATATGATGTTAATGTTATAATGTTTCAGACCAACAAAGACCCTAGGATCCACTCATGGCTGGTCTACCTAACTGTGTTCGTAATCGTGTATTGTGTATGTCCTCCGTGGTGGCGGAGGGGACCTACAATTTTACGTGGGTTCCGAACCACAAGAACATAAGAAATTTATGTAAAAACTGCCGGTAAATTGGCAACGACCAATTTTTACGAAACTAAATAATTATCAATTTAAAACTAATTAATTATCGATTTAAAACTAAAGATAGAATCTCTGGATCCAGAGGATCAAGTCATAATAGACTACTATCCACAAATGTTACACTCTATATCTATTTATAACGGACATGCAAATATATCAGATCCAAAGAATCCAGTCAATTTCATTACGGTATCCATCAAGTCACGGTCCATATCGATTGCGGACCAAGTCAAAATTTACAACCATATACATTACAATATATACACTTACGAGGAAAAGTGTAGGTGTGGCTGTAAAGACTGTACAGTAATGTAGAAATGTGTGTGCACCCATTATGGGTCTCCCATTTAAAGGTGTTTGTGGGGCAAGTGAAGATCATGAGTTTTTCAATACCTCACAGTACTATGGGGGGCACCGCTCGGCAGAGGAATCTCTTTAAATGGGGTGTGTAAGGACAGAGAGTATCCCCTAACCCAAGACGCTGCCTCCCTATATCCCACAACACTTGTGTTGAGCTGTGGGATCTATCCCCAAAGCCTTAATTTTACTACCTTAAACTATACCCTTTCTATCAACATGCGCGTCTAATCGATTTTTAAACATGTTTATAGACGTGCTACTAATTACTTCTACCGGCAAACTATTCCAGCTATTTACTATTCTATGCGTAAAAAAGTTTTTCGCAACTGCTGTCTCGAACCTTCTACTTGTCAACTTACACCCGTTATTTCTAGTCCTATTATATTGAGATATTTCGAAAAAGCTATCTCTATCTACGTTATCAACCCATTCATAATTTTGAAAACCTGGATTAGATCACCCCTTAACCTCCTAGTCTCGAGTGTAGTCAATTTTAACTCCTTAAGCCTATCCTCGTACGACTTTGACCTAAGAGACGGAATCATCTTAGTTGCTCGTCTTTGAACTCTTTCGATTTTGTCTATATCTTTGCGCATATGCGGATTCCAAAATTGGACCGCGTACTCCAAATGGGGTCTAACTAATGATTTATAAAGAGGAACTATAATATCGCGCGATTTGTACTCAAAATTTCGAGCTATAAAACCTAACACTTTGTTCGCCTTATTGACCGCTGCTGTACTTTGTTTCGCTACTTTTAAATCACCAGTGACTATAACTCCTAAATCTTTTTCCTGCTCTACGCTTGTTAAATCTTTCCCTGACATACTATACGCAAAATTACCGTTACGCGAACCTATATGCAAAATTTTGCACTTATCACGTTAAATCTCATTTGCCATGTGACTGACCAATCAACGATTTTATTCAGATCTTCCTGAATTTTACCTCTATCTTCGTCATTAATCGCCCTACCACCCAGCTTCGTGTCATCCGCAAACTTTGAAACTGTACTGACTAGGCCGACATCTAAATCGTTAATATATATAAGAAAAAGCAAGGGGCCCAATACAGAACCCTGAGGAACGCCACTCGCTACATTAGCCCAACACGACTCCGCTCCATCAACGACCACCCTCTGTTTCCTGCCTCGCAACCACTCTTCTAGCCAATTTATTACTACACCCCTGATTCCATGAGCCTTAGTTTTTTCAATGAGTCTTTTGTGCGGCACGGTGTCAAACGCTTTTTGAAAATCTAAATACACTACATCAACCGCCCGATGTCTATCGTAAACGTCAACCACGCTTTGGAAAAATTCTAAAAGATTAGTTAAGCAAGATTTGTTTCGCCTAAAACCGTGCTGCGTATTTCTAACCAGATTATGCACTTCTAAGTGTTCGACTATACGATCCCTAATTATTGATTCCAGTAGCTTACCTACAACAGACGTTAAACTGATTGGCCTATAATTTCCCGCCGCACCTTTATCGCCTTTCTTAAAGATAGGTGTTACGTTTGCTAACTTGAAATTATCTGGTACGCACCCCTCAGAAATAGACGCATTAAAAATCTTTGTTAGCGGCACAACAATGCTATCTTTTAATTCTTTTAGTTGTATGGGATATATGGAATCCGGACCCGGTGATTTACGCGTTTTCATTTTATCAATATAGCGCATTACTTCCCCTTCACTAACGACAATATTATCCAAAATATTACCATTATCAAAAGGTATTATGTCTATGACCGTAGGGATATTCGTTACATCTTCTATAGTAAAAACTGACGTAAAAAATTCGTTTAGCAAGGTAGCCATTTCCTTGTTTTCAGAGACTAGATCTCCATTTACATTTTTCAATGGACCTAAGACACTTTTTACTGGATTTCTATTATTGACGTATTGAAAGAATCGCTTGGGGTTTTCTTTACCGTCACGAGCTATGGAGATTTCAAATTCGCGCTTGGACTTTTTTATTACACTTTTCGCTTCACGCCTTAGAGATATGTAGTTGTTTCGTAACAACAAATTGTCTTTATCGCACTTATGTTGCCTATAAGCCCTATCTCTACTCTTTATAATGTCTCCTACTCTAGAAGTAAACCACAAGGGCTTGTTGTTTACTTTCGCACGCTTAATTTTGTACGGTACACATTCCTCATTTATAGTCCTAAATACCGTTACGAACGATTCCCACATTAGTTTTGCGTTGGAGTTCCCCATTACGTTTTCCCAATTGACGTGTGAAAATTTATTTCGAAATTTACTAAAGTCTGCGTGCTGGAAGTTAGGAATTTTAGTCGAGTTAGTTGGTTTCGAGTGACTTACTGAGAGGACAAACTCTACCATATTGTGATCGCTATTGCTCAACGGTTCTATTACTTGAAGATCAGTAATTAGCCTATCATCCGTAGTTATTACTAAATCTAAAATACTGTCCAACCTCGTAGGTTCCCCAACCTTTTGAATAAGAAAGCTATCCTCGAGAAAATTAACTAAACGATTACCTTCCGCGTCTCCCTGCATTGTATCGTAATTCACGTTGGCGCAATTAAAGTCACCCATAACTAAAGCCTGCTCACTACCGATTATTCTCTTTAGTTCACGATATAACGCTTCGTCCGTATCAGCTGTTTGATTTGGGGGCCTATATATAACCGCAACAAGAAGTTTGAAATCGTTCAATTTAAGTTCTGCTATAGTCGAATCTATCGGTTCTGGAATTGAGTGCTTTACTTCTATAACGTTCGCAATATTATCTTTGATATACAACATAACACCGCCTCCTCGCCTACCTATTCTGTTTTTAACAAAAAGTCTATAACCTTTAATTTGATACTCCCCTACAAAGTCACGTGTTTCAGTGCTAAGCCACGATTCATTTATCGCAATTAAATCATAGTCTTTACAAGCAATTAAAGAAAAAAATTCGTTTATTTTATTTCGTAGGCTACGAGCATTTAAGGATAGAACCTTCAAATTGTTTGTAATTGCGACACCTTCGCGAGCGCGGGGAAATTTGTGGAATTTACGCTGGGACCGTTCGAGTTACGGCAGCCTGAAAAGAAGAGACAGTATTATGAAATAGTCTTCCTAAACGCGCAGCTCCAACGTCATTAAGATGAAGTCCATCTTCGAGGAACAAGTCCCTCCTGCCGTAGAAACTGTTCCAAAAATTTGCAAAATGCACTCCTTCCTGTTGGCAAAGAGACTTTAGGTTATTGTTAATATAGGTCGCCTTGCTGTAGAAATCGCTTCGTTGGATAATTCGAGGAAGTATACCTGTTAAAACAATCTTATTAGTTTTCTCCTTTAATCGCTCTAATAAGTCCCTGTACCTAGCCAGCAGTTCTTCCGATCTAGAATTTAAAACGTTATTAGTACCGACATGAATAACATACGTTGTGTCCTCGGTGGTACCGTCTGTAAAATGGTCAACACTATTAGTTATATCCTCCACCCTTGCACCAGGGTAGCAGTAACGGCGCCTACGACGAGGGTTTCTCCCACAGAATTCCTCGAGCTGCCCTCGAACAATGGAATCGCCAACGAGTCGTATTTCCGGTTCATCAGCATCTTCGAAACCTAAAACAGAAAACTTATTGCTTGTTATTACTGGTAGACAGTCTTTGCTTTTCTCAATGGGGCTCCATTTCGCACTCGAACGAAGGGTTGGGAACTAGGGGAAGAGAGAGGGCTATTTATATTATTATATAGAAACTGAGGCAGGAGGGGTCGTAACTGGAGTCTCAGGGATTCTAATAAATATATATATATATATATATATATATATATATATAATATATATATATATTATATATATATATATATATATATAATGTGTGTGTATATATATATAATTTAAGTGACTGTTGTGGCAAAAAATTATAACCAAGTTGATTGATTAACAAATTGTTTGCATTATTTATTCATGATATAAATAATAAATAGCTTAATATCATTTTGATAGACTTTGTACATCAACTAATTTACTTTTTGCATGTTTGAAAAAAAACGTCTCCGTAAGCGACCGCAGACCAAATAAACAAAACATTTCTGGTGGTGTAGTTTCCTTACAAGTACTATCGTCTTTTGAGAAATTGATGGTTTTTTTTAAAGATTATTATGGCTCCAGAAAACTAAGTTGATTGAAAAGTTGTTGTTTTTTTTTAGCTTAGTTTTTAGTCTGAAAGAGCCGAGATTTTCTAGAATATTTGTTATAGAGACCGATAATAATAATAGTTTGATTCTAATACAGAGACGGAGTAGTAATAATTTACAGAAGGGTTAACTATTGCATAAAAAAATTACTAATTGGAATGACTGGGTCTTCTTTTGAAATTGTATTACTGTCACAAATGAAAAGAAAATATCGGGGAAAAAACAAAATATGCCAATTAGTAATTTTTTGTTATACTTTTAGAGATTTTGTTTCTAGGCGCACCTTTTCTTAAACGGTACATCATTTTGAGTAGAGATCGAGCGTCGGGATGGTGTGTGTTGTGTGGTGTGTGTGTGTGTGTGTGTGTGTGTGTGTGATACACACAAAAGTTGTGTAATGATATTCATTAATCATTGTACATTTGGTTAAAATAGTCTTGTCTTGTGATAGTTCATGTTCTTACTGATTTATGTCGATAAGAAACATCGTTTCACACACTACTCTTTGAACTGACTGTACATATAATTATTCTCTGTACAAAAGTGTTATTAAATAGAATTACTGTGCAATCTGGTAGAATATAATTGTTCATTAAATATTAATATTGAATGTTGTTATTATTATTATTTTTGGTGAATATTATGAAAATTTAATTATTTGTTGCTGTAAATTATTATTAAATATTAATTATTCAGTTTTTTCATATCACGGTATGAGATATAAATAATAGATTAGATGTATGTTGTTGTTTAACCTCGTTCGTAACAGCCAAAGGCCATGTAATGGAGGGAACCTACAGCTTTACGTGGGACCCGAATCCCACGGGTCGCTACAGTATCTTGCACACCGAGAACGGTCCACCCATCCAACGACTAACTAGACCCAACGTCACTTTTTTTACATTCTGGTGGGTCATGATTGGATTCAACGCTTGACCTTCGTGAGAATGAACAACCGGGGCGGAAGCAAACTAAGTTAACTTATGCTAACAACCTAACCTATGTTAACTTAATTAACCCTAAAAAACTGGCCGACAAAGTGTCACATCGAGAAAATATCGTTGGTCCGTATACCCATACATACCAATTCACAGGTAGGAGTAGCTTCAGTGAGGTACCCAATTTGTGCGACAACTTGTTTAATTGTGAAATTCATCCCATGTTACGGTCATATAAAACTGGGTATTTCACGCAGTGCCTAGCGTAACTCTTAATCACAACCATTACGCATTACTAACCTAACCTAACCTAACCTAACCTTACCTTCAGGAAGTAATCAAGGGTCACAGGCATTACTTGAATTGACTGTTTTCACACACTGACTGTAACAAATATAAAGTTATTCTCAGAAATGAGAATAAAGAGTGTTAAAATAGTGAGGGACACTCGCTTCCACGAAGCCTTTGTCCTTTTAATATCGTTCTTTAACCTTTAGTTGGAAGTGGAACACCCAAGAAACCGTTTGACGTATTGCGTGATGCTAAACCGTATACTTCATTTCTTGACGAAACCTTTTACATTCAAGAATAGAGAATGCAGTAAATGTGTGTTTTTATAGTAAAAGAATGTAATTATTATATTTCTGTATTATGATTTATAGCCTTATTTGAAAAGTTTACATTTTATATATATATATTTCAGTCATTACTATATTTGCATGTCTTCAAATGTCAGTGTAATTATATTCATTAAAAATATCCTCATTTATCTTTCACACACACACACAGTATATATATATATATATATATATATATATATATATATATATATATATATGATACACACAGACAGTGCATGGAACAAGGAACTCTTCTGGGATAATTAAATCCACTATAGTCCGAATAAGTAATGCAGATAGCTGGTGAGGGAAGCTATATTTATGGGACCTCTTTGCGAGTGACCCGTTGCCCACGTCGGGCTAGCATCATGAAAAAGAAAAACTATGGTATTTGTCATTTACCATTACTTATTCGGACTATAGTGGATTTAATTATCCCAGAAGAGTTCCTTGTTCCATGCACTGTCTGTGTGTATCATAAAAAACTCAGGGGACCATTCTGAGTTCATTCCCATATATATATATATATATATATATATATAATACAGTACACACCTACAGGAAAACCTATGCTAATTCCTTTTGTGTACCTTAACACCTCGTCAGAAAATGAAGAAAAAGCAAGACTATATATACAACATAGGTAAAAGTACTAAAAGAATTAACAAATGATTAATAATTAATTAGTGAAAAAGGAAAAAAAAAAAGTGTTTGAAGATGATATGGTCCATTTTTCAAGTTTCGAAACCTAAATAGTTATTTACAAAATATGTGAATACACATTCTGAAATATTCCTTCCATTTATTTCTTTATTTTTTCTTAAAAAATTTTAACATTTCCGATTTTATGATTATTTTTATGCATTATTGTTAAATAGTACATTAGAATTGTTTTTGGTTGTGCAAGCATATTTACGCTGTTTTGCTAGTTTCTCCTCGAAAAAAAGAAACCCGTTAATTCCAACTGTTTTACATCAGGTTGGAAGATGCTCAAAATATTGTAATGAAGCCTAAGAATATTTTAACGATTTAATTCCTTATGAATTACGCTTTTATAGTACCATTTTTTAAGCTTTGCTCGAACAGTTTTACAGAATTGAAACAGTACAGCATAGTTTGCTACTAAATGTTCATAATATTACAGAACTCGGAATCCAAAAATTTCGGGCTAATCGCCCTTAATGCTCTGAGAAGCAAAGAAGAGAAAATGGAAGGTTTTATGGAAGGTAATGTTCAAAAGTGAATATACGAGTTACTATTTGTAGGTTTAGGGAAAACACATTTGAATTGATTTGCGCATCTCCGAATTTTTACATCGAAAAAATGATATAAATTTATTTTTTCTTTTCCTTTTTCAACGGTCAATTTTATTGAGGGAACTAAATAAATCGTATATACGATATCCGCTCGAGGTAATCCATAAAAAATGTTTAAGAACTTTCTCAAATAATTATAGCAGATAATCTCGTACCTTTCTAATGTTCAGAGATTTAAAAATATTCTAAAACTAAATGATTTGTATCAAAGTTGCTAATAACAGAAACTATACTTCGTCCATTCGTAGGGCGATTACACCACAGTCAGACCAACCATAATCATAATACAAGGTTTCCCAATGATTTTATATGTAAACCAAACTATTTAATGAAAATTGATGGAAAAATACTCTCCTACAAAGTGGCAGATATTTGGAACGCTATACCTATAAGTATCAGACAAGTGCCATCATTAATTTCTTTTCGAAAATCACTAAAGAAACTTTATTAATTCCTATTAATATATATATATATATATATACTGTATATATACTGTATATATAAAACAACTTTAAATATTACTAAACCAAAAAAAATCATCTATTATATATGTAAAATTCACAATCATAAATTAGGTAGTCACAAGTTATATAAATTATATGTTGGAAGTTTCCATTATATTACGCCATCTATATTATAATAAGAGATCTGTCCGTCTGTCCGTCACACTTTCAGAAATTGAGAGAAAAAAAATTCAGAAATTGTAAAAAAAATTCAGAAATTGTATTACGGGCGGCAATGTGAAGCTCAAGATTTTCATGACTGTTCTTTTCTGTAGTTTAGCAATGGGGGAAGGGTGGGGGTAATGGGGGATGGGTGGGGTAATGGGGAGGGGTGGGGGTAATGGGGGAGTGGGTTAGCCCCCAAGTTGTATGAATGGGGGTGAGGAGGTTTTGGGAGATACCAGATTCAGAAATGTTGACACAATGTGAAGCTCAAAATTTTCACGGCTGGGTTCTTTTTTTGTAGTTTAGCCTGTCTAACCGTCAGCGAAGCGGCGGGAACTGTACTAGTATTTATAATGTGTCTCATTTATCTGTATTTTTCTAACTTTAGTGATAATAGAAATGAATTATTATTGGTATTTCAACATGTTCTGTTTATCGTATTGTTTACCACTTTTTTTCCTATTATTTCGAAGATTATCTCAATTTTCATTCGCAATGACAGAATTAACTAAATGTAACTTTATTTTATTTCCCACTTATTCTATTTACAGTATATTTCTTAATTATTTTCCTTCGTAAAAATTGAAATGAATCTCGAAAGACTTTTGCCTGAGAAACTCTCGTGCTTCCCAACAGCATATTCAGATAAGAATGTTGTAATTAGACAACTTAAAATTAAAAATACAAAATTAACCGTTAATGTAAACACTGTTTAAAACAGTATGGATGTGATATGTATCTTAGTAATGCGTTCTTTCTGAAATTATTATTATTATTATTATTATTATTATTATTATTATTATTATTATTAAAACGTCCATGTACTGGTACCAAATAATGTTAAAGTTAGCTTATAAACTTTAAAAATCTTCCGACCTTACTTAAAACAATTGCAATTAGCGCTCTTTTTAATTCTAAAACTACAATTAAATATCTCTCAATTAAGAACAGCGAAGTAATGTAGATGGATGTGTTGTTAGTCTACTGTCTTCTCGGACAAACTAGTAAAATTTTAGATATCAGAGTAAATGTGTTCGTACAGGGTGTTCGAAAAGTCCCGTCACCCCCTACAAAATGTACATATTGTAATACCAATTTTATTTTTGTGTGATTAATTGTATTTATATGTGGTACGGTAGATGTAATTTAAGAAATAAGTCACGAGCAACAATTACTTTAATTACATGTCTGTCTCTCTTAATTCATTAACAAATGACGGGCGGTATGGTTTCATGCCGAGATCTTTTGTCATGTGACCTCTCATTGTAGACATGGGGACTGCAAGTTCTTGTGATCGTTTCCGAAGTGATTTTTTTCTGTGAACGAGCCACCGATGCAATCACACCTTCACATTGTTCTGTTCATCTTGTTGGTCTTCCCGACCGTGGTCTGTCCTTGATGGAGCCAGTTTCAAACAGCTTTTTCGCCCAACGTAGTACCGTCTTGTTTGGTGGTGCAGCCTTATTGAATCTTGTTGAAATCATTCTGGATATCATGCATCGTTTTGCCAGTACGTAAACTTTCATGAGCCCATGTGCTCATCACTATCCTTTCCTCCAGAGTGTAAGTGGACTGGTTTGCCATTGTTCATACAACTCTAATACCTGGAAAAGAAAAAAATGTCAATGACTCTCACACATTCAATTAACCACAAAAATAAAATTGGTATTACAATATGTACGTTGTGTAGAATTTGACGGGACTTTTCGAACACCCTGTAGAACAGCGAATAACTCTAATGTATTGTTGAATTCGACTTTCTCTCCCGGGGTGATGTCCCTTCACCGGTGAGTCGGTGACCTCCATGAATGAATGAAAATGATTTATTCTTCCGTTGCTCCGCTTGTGGGTGGGTGTTGACGACACCACGCATGTAACACTAAGGATGGTAGCGTAACCATTGATGTCTTCGTATTAGTTTTTCACTTAACTTCAACTAAGGAACTAACATTGTTTATTGTTATAATTTCAAAATATGCCTTTAACTCTTGTTATAAAAACATACTAAATTTTATACTTTTAATGTCAAGTTCATTTTAAAAGTGGGCTCCATTTCCCACGGGTACGATGGGACTATTGAAATAAAAAATAAGGGAACTTCTGATGGACTGCTGTTTCCTACCCTTTATTCTGTAGCACCGTGTTATTACCATATCTTGGAAGTTGGAAATTTTCTTCGTTGGACTTCATATTGTCGTCTTCTGCCCACTTGAATAAAGTTTCACTGTCGTTTTGTAATTTTTCTGTGTCGCCTTCTTTCAATATTTCCCTGCATATCTTTGTGTCATCTACGAAACATGATGCAATACTGTCATTAATATCTGTATCAGTATCTGCAATCATTATTATGAACAGCAAAGGAGCTAATACTGTACCACTCAGGCTAAGTGTACCAGTACCTTGTGGGACAGAGCTCACGACTTCTGAGACTTCCCATTTAACCCCATTTACTACTACTATTTGTGTTCTTTCAGTCAAAAAATTAAATAGCCATCTTCCTAGCTTTCCAATAATTCCTCTATTCTTAAGTTTCCATGGTCACATTTATTGAAGGCTTTAGCGAAGTCAGTATATAGGTGCTACTATAGCGTGATTCCTACCGGTGACTTCGATACTATAGGGTGATTCCTACCCGTTTTGGTTCGAAACTACAGTACTGTAGTGTGTGATTCCTATCCAAGGTATAAATGAAAATATAATAAATATAAAATGCTATTTATTATTCAATTTTATTTATTTAAAAAATAGTTTCGGTGCTACTATAGTATGTGGTCTACCTACGATTGGTTAGGTTTAGTCACGATATTTTCGTTAAAACTAACGAAAATATCATAACTAAACCTAACCAATCGTCAAGGGCGATGGACATTGGAATGTAAACAAGCAATTAGTAAACAAGGTAAGAAGCTATAATTAAAAGGTAGACCGCAGAATCGAGGTAGGAATCACGCTATAGTAGCACCCAGTATATTACGTCTGCGTTTTGTCTTCGACACAATTTCCAATATTTTCTCCTGGTGGCCTAATAGTTGATAGGCATGATCTTCCATCCCTGAAGCTATGTTGATTTGGGTTGTACAAGTTCTTTTCTTGTAGGTCGTAAGTAGTTTTGCCTCTAATTATATGTTGAAAGCACTTTATAAGGTGGGAGGTGAGAGCTACTGACCGATAATTATAATTCTTGGGCATTGCTGTGTTACTAGTCTCGAGGTGGAAAGAGTACATAGTACTCGAGTATTCTCGTACTCGAGTACGGGTTTTTGTTGTACTCGTTTTCAATGCAATATGTTCATATGGTCTAATAAGCTTTGCTCATGCAAGCACCAGTTAAAGTTTGAAACCACACCTTTACACGCGCACTCGTACTCGAACACTAAAAAACCGTACTCGTACTCAAGCACTAAAAAGGTATACTTGTACTCGAACTCGACCACTCAAAAAATACTGTACTCGTAAGTCATAATCGTACTCGTCCAACTCCACTACCTTTAAATAAGGGGGAAATGTCCGCGTTCTTTGATAGAAGTGGAATTTGTCCTGTGTCGAGTGATTTCCTCCATCGTAAGTATGCGGTTGGCTCTCTTTACATTTCTTCAGAAACGTGGCACTCAATGTATCTGGCCCTGGTACCAATTCATATATATATATATATATATATAAAGAACGATGCTTGTGTAGAAGAGCGTTCCGCACAAGATGAGGAGGGAGAATGAACAAATGAAAAATGAGGTACCACCCGGGATCATCCGATTGCCAGTCAAATATGCTATCCACTACACCATGGACCTCGATCAATCAGACCGGCAATCGGATGATCCCGGGTTCGATTCCATGGTGGCACCTCTTTTTTCATTCGTTCGTTCTCCCTTCTCATCTTGTGCGGAACGCTTTTCTACACAAGCGTCGTTCTTTACATTAATTATACTGTGTGTTGTTTGCAGTTAAAAAAAAAAAATATATATATATATATTGCTGATATAAAAATAATCCCAACTATTATCTCGACCATAACATAATCGAGTTAACAAATATGGCGATAACATTAAAAGACAATACACATACGGAAGGAAGAAGCAAATTTGGAGCTTTTAACTTAAACTCCAAGACCATAAATTGGGAAGAAATCAGATCACACCTGGCCTAAATAGAGTGAAGAACAGTCTTAGAGAATAAAACAACGGAGGAAATGCTAACAACCTTGGAAGAAAAGACGATGAAAATTTTAGAAAAATATGCACCGAAAGCACAGCCAAAAGGAAAGAGGAACTGGCTAAAGAGGCAAAAGAGAATATTTTGCAAAAGAAAGAGTAGCGGCGAAGTTAGCTAATTGCGGAGACAACAATGCCAGGAAAGCAGTACAAGAAAAACTGAAGAGTATCGATAGGGAAATACAAACCCTGATTCAGGGCCATACAGAGAAAGAGGAGGAAAAGGCGGAGAAGCAATAAAGGAAAATCCAAAATACTTCTATAGTTATGCGAAAAGGAAAACAAAAACGCGCACTACTATTGGGCACTTAAGGAATGGAAATAATGAACTAACAGACGCTCTAAAAGAAATATCTGAAACATTGAGAGTCCAGTATGAATCGGTCTTCAGTGCCCCAAAAAGTGACAAAGCGATACCTGACATAGATGCATTCTTCGAAGAGAGATTGCAAGGAGAATGTATAACAGATTTTGATTTTATCCCAGAAGATGTAGCGAGAGCTATAGGACAAATGAAATCACATTCAGCTGCAGGTCAGGACAAATGAACGCACTACTGATTAAAAACTGTAAAAATTAAATAGCTACACCCTTATACTGGATATGGAGAAGATCCTTTGACACGGCGGAAATTCCGAGCATCTTGAAAAGAGCGAACATTGTCCCTATATATAAAGGAGGAGATAGATCTCGAGCAAAGAACTATAGACCAGTGTCATTGACGTCCCGCCTCACCAAAATATTTGAAAGAATAGTCAGAGAAAATCTATAACTTCTTGGAGACACTGGAAAGCCAACGAAAATCAGCACGGATTCCGATCAGAAAGATCATGCATATTACAACTTATAGAGCACTATACAATATCCCAGATACACTTGAAGGCAATAAAAAATTTGTTGTCATATACACGTATTTTGCTAAAGCTTTCGACAAATGCGATCATGGTATAATAGCACATAAAATGGAACATATGGGAATAACCGGCAAAGTGGGAAAATGGATCTACAACTTCCTCAGAGAACGTCTACAGGTCGTCAAAATTCAAGGTTTACCATCAGAATCAGAAGTACGCAGCTCAGTACCACAAGGTACAATACTGGCCCCACTCTTGTTCATTATCATGCTAACAGACATAGACAGTGGAGTAAACAGCAACAGTATAGTAACATCCTTTGCGAACGATACAAAGATCAGCAGAAAAATCAGCGATGCAAATGAAGTGGAGGCCTTGCAGAGGAACACGAATAAAATATACAAATGGTCAGAAGACAACAATATTACTTTTAATACCGAGAAATTTCAGCTCTTGAGATATGGTAGAAATGAGGAACTTAAATAGACTACATATGCTCCAGATAGACAGGAAATTCAGAGAAGCACGAAAGCGGTCGACTTGGGGATAATAATGACCGGTGATGCCAAATTTGAGACACAAAATCAGATAGCAACAAACAAAGCAAAAAGAGTCGCGGGACAGGTACTAAGACCGTTCAAAAGGAGGGACAAGACAGTAATGATTCCCATGCTGAGAACACTGATCATACCAAAACTTGAATACTGCTCAGTTTTTACGTCCCCATAAAAAAGGAAGAAATTAATAAACAAGAAGAAACGCGCGCACACTTCACAGCAAAGACTGATGGCTGCAAAGAACTCAACTACTGGGGAAACACTACATAAACTAAATCTGTACTTCCTGGAAAGAAGAGATACACCATAATCTACATGAGGAAAATGATCGAAAAACTGGTACCGAACCTCAAACTAAACCCAATTATCATCCAAACAATGCTGGAAAATAGGAAAGGCAGAATGTGTAGTGTTCCCAAATTAAAGGCCCGACAAGGGACCTCCTCAACACTGAAGGAAAATAGCTTGGTTGTCAGGGGGCCAAGACTTTTTAACCAACTTCCAAAGAACCTGAGAAACGTTATAGAGGTCAAAGTTGAAGTCTTCAAGAGAAGACTAGATGCCTGGCTCCGGACGGTACTAGATGAGCCGGGTGTACCTTCTATGTACGGTGGAGAGCGCAAGAGAGCCACTCGCTCCTCCACCAAGCCAGGCCGAGAGGCGGGGCCACCACCAGCTTGACCTTCGTGTGAAGAGAGACCAACACAGGCAATCTGAACGAGGTATATATATATATATATATATATATAATATATATATTGCGCCTCGGTGGTGGTGTGGTTAGCGTCGCTGACTACGAATCCATCAGCCCCGGGTTCGAGACCCGACGGCAGCCGGCGCGCAGCAAAACCCAGCTGTTCATCCTTCCACACAATAAAGAAAGTGGTTGGTAGATAAATGGGTACACTAGGTGACTTAGTGGTTAAGACGCTGGGCTGCTGATGGGGCGTGGTTCAGATTCCACGTTAAACTGTAGGTCTAAGGTGGAGTGAAAAGCTTGACCTTCGTCAGAATGAACAGTTCGGGCGGAAGCTAACCAAAGGTGTGTATGTATATATAAAACTTTATTTTTGGTGACATTTTTTTCATACATTTTTTTCGGATTTAACTTCACTAATAACACTGGCCAACAAAATGAAACTTTTTTTTCTCATCACAAACATGATCACACTTTTCTTAATGCATTTTTCGCGCTGATTCCGAATCTGGTTTTATTTTGTTTCTAGCACGTAGAGTTATATAGATACACTGGTTTTGATATTTTAAGTTTTTGATATTGCTATAAGAAAATTTATGGATGTATAGATCACACTTAGGAATGCTAAACAACAAATACATCATATACTTTATTCAATGTACTTATAAATAAAGAATATATACATTATTTTACTAAAAGCGCTGTGAGTGTGACTTCCTTTTGTAAATTTGGCCTAGATTGTCACGATACAGCATCCAACAATGGTCCGCCATCATGCTTTCATTCCAATATCCTTGGTAGCGCTTCTCCATCATCTGAATATCTTGATGGAAGCGCTCTCCTTGCTCGTCACTCACTGCACCAAGGTTTTCAGGAAAGAAATCTAAGTGGGAATGCAGGAAGTGAATTTTTAACGACATTCGACACTCCATTTCTTTGAAGGCATCAAGGAGGTTCTTGACTCCATCCTTATACGCAGGTGACTTGTTGCTTCCAAGAAAGTTTTCACATATCCATTTGAACGCCAGCCAAGCCTTCAATTCCAGCGGACTTAGGACTTTTTCAAATTCAGTGTCATTCAAAACCTCCCTTATTTGTGGCCCAACAAAAATTCCTTCCTTCAATTTTGCTGCAGTAACCTTCGGAAATTTCCTTGAAAGGTATTGGAACCCTTCAGAATTGACTTTACCCATTGCTTTAAAAAATTCTTCATTAAACCAAGTTTAATGTGAAGAGGTGGCAGATAGATCTTTTGGGGATCCACTAAAGGGACAGACTGGACATTGCTTATTATCCCTGGGACATATGTATACCTAAGTGGCCAGTCACTTTTGGTGTAATGTTCTATAGTGGCGCGACTGTCCCACAGGCAAAGGAAACAACAAAATTTTGTGAATCCTGACTGCATACCCATAAGCATTCCTATAACTTTTAGATCTCCACAAACATTCCATTGATGACTGTCGTATTTGATTGCCTTCAGTAGTATATCCATATTGTCATATGTCTCTTTTAGATGGACGGAATGGGCAATGGGGATGGATGGCATTATATTACCATTATGCAAAAGAACTGCTTTCAGGGGTCATTCTTACATTGTCGAGGCATGTTGACTGACCTGAGCAAACTATAAATTCAAAAAAAATGTACACCAACTTGACACAACAAGTTCTTGGACTGGACTGATCTTTTGACACACAAAGCACGGCGTTGTTGCCTGAATCACAATGCTGCTGGACGTAAAAGCTCACACCTGAAATACATAAGATGTATAATTAAGAATTGAAATCAATAAGATGAATAAACTAAAAAAACACTAAAATAAACACAATCAAATGTTGAAATATTAGTATTTTGCCTATTTAAAATGGTTAAATCTGTGTAGTTATATATATGCCTTCATCTTGAAAACTATACGTGCTAGAAAAAACTGAATGCAGTTTTGGAATCAGCGTGAAAAATGCTATCCAGCCACCACAAATTTTACTCTGATGAAAAATCTTTGTTGACCAGTGTAATTAATGATAAAGTTGACTATTATTATATACTGTATATTATATATTATTATATTATTAACTCCGTAAGTTTCGAAATCAGCACAACTGAAGACAAAAAATTATAAAAAGGTTCTAAAAACCGTGTCCTATACTTTAAAAGAAACCTGAAAGTTGTTTCAAAAGTGGTTTTAAATTGTAAAAACTGAGGAACAATTTAAGTGCCCTCATGAAACATTGATAAACGTTTATAAAGCGTCTATATACGTTCATGAAACGTTTAGAAAGCGTTTGTATACTTCATTAAGCGTTTAGAAAGCATCTGTATACGTTTATTAAACATATACGTTAGTTAAACGTTAAGAAAGGGTCTACGTTCATTAAGCGTTTAGAAAAGATCTGTATACGTTTATTAAACGTTTAGAAAACCTTTGTATACTTCATTAAGCGCTTCGAAATCATCTGTATACGTTCATTAAACGTTTAGAAAGCGCCTGCAAACATTAATTAAACGTTCATAAAGCGTGTGTGTAAGTTCTGTAAACGATTAGTAAACGAAGAGTCCCTGCTCTTCAAACCTTTTTCCGTGCAGTTAAAGCGAACCAAATCCACATCGATTTCTTTATTTAAACTGATCTTTGAACACCTTGAAAAAGACCTTTGATATAATCGCATAAATTGTAACCAACTGTAATTGCAAACTGTAATAACACCAATTATTCGGAAATAATTAGTACAGACATTCTATACAGTATACTAGTATATACACAGTTTCCAGTTTTCAATGGTGTTTCTCCATGTAGGATGAAAAATGGTGTACTGAAGAGTAATTGTTACACAAGATATACGTAATAAGCTTTAATTGATGTATATATCTACTAGAATGCCCCAAGTCCTTTCCTACGTAAATCATCTCTCATTTTCAAGGTAATTATTAACAATAGCGCGAATGCATATTCTTTGAAGACAAAGAATTATGTTTCAAAAGAAACTATGATACTCCAAGGAGGTCAACTTAAAAGTGTGCATCACAGAGTTTGTTATATACTCTTTAGTATATAACAAACTTTTTAAGTTAGTTTTAAGTGAAAGTTAAAAGAAGATACTGTAATTTAGAGTAATTTGTAATTTTCAAAATACCGATTTTTTTTTTTTGTGCAAATATTAATTTAAATCCAATTTGCATTCAAAGTATTATGATCATTAAGGATTTTCAGCGAATGCAAGAATGATGACGTAGATGAAGGTCATAATTTAGGTTACTTTTTATCAAACATTTATTTACCCTTTTGAGATTGGTCTGTTTGAGTCACGTTGTAATGAAATTGCTTTACACACACACACACACACACACACACACACACACACACACACACAATTTTTTTTAAAATTATTTTGAATAGGAAGAGATCTTGGATCACGTGAAGATCAGGGACCCCATGTATTTTTGTTTTTTGCTTTACAGTACCAAATATAATAATAAATTAAATTAAATGCCCGGTTAGGTCAACTGTACGCCCTTGACGATTGGTTAGGTTAAGTCGTGATATTTTCGTTAGTTTTAACGAATTTATCATTTGGTAATTGAGGCTGGGGGCTCTTATCTTCAGGTGATCCGGTATCTTTTGACAGGATAGCTGGTCTTCTTCAGTCATAAATAAAATATAAAAGAATAAAAAATTTTAACTGAAAGCTTTACACAATATTTGAATATACGAGTATAGTAATTGAAAGCCAAAACACGCTAAACAAAAAAAAACCTCGTAGCTTCCACCTCTCCTAGAGATAATGATGCACTTATTTATGCCAAAAGAATGAGAAGATTGTGGAAGGAGTTGTTAGAGAAACAACAGATTTGGAAAGACATGCAAATCAGCATAGGCGGGGGTTACGATATCTCATCGGCTTGACTTTCTATTGACAAGTATATTGTGGGTTAGATTAAGTAAGGTCAGGCTAGGTTAAATTTGTTTTCAGTGGTGTCGATGTTATGGTCTTGTCGATCCAATGGAAATACAGTCGGGTCCCGTATTACACGAGGGATACGTTTGTGGAAAACCTCGCTTAATCCGGATTCGCGTAATCCGGAACATTAAGTCTATGGAAAATAAAGGGATAGGGACCTGGGACCAAGATTCGAGAACCTAATTCCATAATAAATACTGCTATTATGTGTATAAAAAAAAAGGATAATTAAACAAAATTAAGTAGTTAGTAGTATTTACATGTAAATTATCTTACAATACATATAGGACACAACATAAAAATAAACATGAAATTTAGTAATTAATAGTTCTGTAATCTACATTTAAGAATTACGAGGGGCACTCACTATATTTTGCCCCACCCTTTTTTCTTAGCTAAATAATAGGCCATGGGGCTGAAATGTCTTTTGGGTCGTAAGTTTGAACTTTCTGCGCTTCACATAACTGGATTTTTCCCGTTTGAACCTCCCCTCCATGTATAAAATCAATGGTTAACACAGTTTCGAAAATGGCGTCTGATAGCGATGTGCTTCGTAAACAGAGCGCTGTTATCGAGTTCTTAACCGCAGAGAAGGAAACAGTTGGAAATATTCACAAACGTCTACAAAACGTTTACGGAGATGCTGCTGTTGATCGAAGCACAGCTGGACGCTGGTCTAAACGTGTGAGATCATCGGAGAGAGGGAGAGCCAGCCTCGATGATGAGCCACGCAACGGTCGCCCTGCATCGGCTGTGACATCTCACACTGTGCAACGTGCTAACAGCATCATTCGATCAAATCGGCGCGTCACATACAAGGAGCTATCACTGGAGCTAGGAATTAGTGAAGGAAGTGTGAATACGATAATTCAGCAACTGGGATACTCGAAAGTGTGTTCACGGTTTGTTCCTCGTGAACTGACTGAAGATCACAAAGCGCAAAGAAAAGAAATTGCTTCCGAGTCGTTGGTTCGATACGAGACAGAAGGGGATGACTCCCTTTCACGAATTTGACTGGAGATGAGACTTGGGTACACCTTTGAACCTGAAACAAAACGCCAATCCATGGAGTACCATCACGCAGACTCCCCACGCAAGAAAAAGTTCAAAATGGCTCCCTCTGCAGGAAAGGTTATGGCCACCATCTTCTGGGACATGAAAGGGTGATTCTGGTGGACATCATGAAGAAAGGAGAAACAATCAATTCAGAGGCATATATTGCTACCCTACAGAGACTCTCGAGACGTATTAAGCGGGTTCGACCGGAGTGAAAACTGGAAGACGTCCTTCT
>JAJOZX010011689.1:77500-102500 GCA_023014485.1 Bathynomus jamesi
TTATAGTATGTATAATTAATGTATGTATATTATATGTATGTATATTATATGTATGTATATTATATGTATGTATATTATATGTATGTATATTATATGTATGTATATTATATGTATGTATATTATATGTATGTATATTATATGTATGTATATTATATGTATGTATATTATATGTATGTATATTATATGTATGTATTATATGTATGTATATTATATGTATGTATATTATATGATGTATTATATGTATGTATATTATATGTATGTAATATATGTATGTATTTATATTATATGTATGTATATATATGTATTATATGATATGTATGTATATTATATGTATGTATATTATATGTATGTATATTATATGTATGTATATTATATATGTATATTATATGTATGTATATTATATGTATGTATATTATATGTATGTATATATATGTTATGTAATATAATGTATGTATATTATATGTATGTATATTATATGTATTATATTATATGTATGTATATTATATGTATGTATATTATATGTATGTATATTATATGTATGTATATTATATGTATGTATATTATATGTATGTATATTATATGTATGTATATTATATGTATGTATATTATATGTATGTATATTATATGTATGTATATTATATGTATGTATATTATATGTATGTATATTATATGTATGTATATTATGTATGTATATTATATGTATGTATATTATATGTATGTATATTATATGTATGTATATTATATGTATGTATATTATATGTATGTATATTATATGTATGTATATATGTATGTATATTATATGTATGTATATTATATGTATGTATATTATATGTATGTATATTATATGTATGTATATTATATGTATGTATATATATGTATGTATATTATATGTATGTATATTATATGTATGTATATTATATGTATGTATATTATATGTATGTATTATTATAGTATGTAATTATATGTATGTATATTATATGTATGTATATTATATGTATGTATATTATATGTATGTATATTA
The DNA here is from genome assembly GCA_023014485.1 of Bathynomus jamesi. Classification (NCBI taxonomy): domain Eukaryota; kingdom Metazoa; phylum Arthropoda; class Malacostraca; order Isopoda; family Cirolanidae; genus Bathynomus; species Bathynomus jamesi. The sequence continues at coordinate 78,522 of JAJOZX010011689.1, forward strand.
TATGTATGTATATTATATGTATGTATATTATATGTATGTATATTATATGTATGTATATTATATGTATGTATATTATATGTATGTATATTATATGTATGTATATTATATGTATGTATATTATATGTATGTATATTATATGTATGTATATTATATGTATGTATATTATATGTATGTATATTATATGTATGTATATTATATGTATGTATATTATATGTATGTATATTATATGTATGTATATTATATGTATGTATATTATAGGTATGTATATTATATGTATGTATATTATATGTAGTTTATATGTATGTATATTATATGTATGTATATTATATGTAGTATATTATATGTATGTATATTATATGTATGTATATTATATGTATGTATATTATATGTATGTATATTATATGTATGTATATTATATGTATGTATATTATATGTATGTATATTAATGTATGTATATTATATGTATGTATATTATATGTATGTATTTATATGTATGTATATTATATGTATGTATATTATATGTATGTATATTATATGTATGTATATTATATGATGTATATTATATGTATGTATATTATATGTATGTATATTATATGTATGTATATTATATGTATGTATATTATATGCAGCTATACCGTTACCAGCTGTGCTATTCACTTACTTAATTATTTAGAACGCATTTGGCACACCTCACATTCTGTAATCACTTTCTGTATATTTTGCTTCCACACAGAAATTCTATTCAACTTCCCCCTTCTTACCCTCAATTATTTGCACCCCTTTCCCTTTCCCTTGAAGGTCCGAGGACAGAGGAGGACCCGTTTCGTCCGTCCCCCCTCCCGAACTGATGAGGGCACTCCCTTCCAGTTCCCCTGATAATTTCAGCAGGATGAACATTTCATACCTTCTGTGAGGTCGTCTCTGTCAATCTGTCGCACTCTCCCTTTGCCCGTTCAGAGCATATCCGAGTGAAAAAGCTAACTGCATACGAATCTTTTGCATTGCATATATCGCATCTATATCAAAGGATTGTCAGACAGAGCGTGGCTTTTTTTTTTCTTTTTAACTTAAGATGTCATGTATTCTGCGCGTTTGATCTTGGTCTATTTATTATGTAATCTCTTTTTAATCGTTCCGTGCAGGAATGAACGTCAGTTAGATGACATCTACTGCGGCAATGACGATCATCATAGATTCCCGTTCGACTAGAGCGATTATAAATAAAGAAGGGATTTGAAATTTTTTTACAACGTGTGGCTGACGTTACTGAATAAATGAAGTGAACTTGTATAGGAAAATATTTCATCCCTTGTCATAGCTTGTTTAAAAATATATCTCACGAGCTTATATATATATGTATATATATATATATATATGCCTCGGTGTTGTAGTGGTTAGCGTCGCTGACTACGAATTCATCGGCCCGGGATCGAGACCCGGTGACGGTAGGCGGCGCACAACAAAGCCCTGTTGTTCATCCTTCTCCACGCCACACACAAAAAAAATTGTTTGGTAGATAATTAGGTACCCTGAGTAGCCTAGTGGTTAAGACGCTGGGCTGCTGGTGGGGCGTAGTTCGGATTCCACGTTAAACTAGGTCTAAGGTGGAGTGACGTGACAAGCTTGACCTTCATCAGAATGAACAATTCTGGCGGAAGCAAAAACCGAGGTTAACCTAACCACAGTTATACTCGTACTTTGAGTTCAAACAACTGTTCAAGACCGACATGTGTTTACGCATGTACATATAATTTGCAAAATTCATGAATTCTTAAATATTGGGCTCCAGAGAAATAACTTTATCTTATTTTAAGGCTTTTAAAGTTTCCTCTCGAGTGTTTACAGGACATTTCACCACATTTTGATTTCTCACATTACAGCAAATAATTGCGAGGTTGCGATCTGTAATATGAAAATAGTAACGTTTAAGATTGTTTAATTTCCTTCGTGACTGGAATGATCATCTCACGAAGGGGACCTAACAGCCTTACATGGAATCCGAACCATCTACGGGTTACTACATGATCTGAACACAGCGGAGGACGGTCATCTATCCAACTGTTGAACAGACTCAACGTCGCTTAACCACTTATCTAACGGGAAACAGTGGTGCGACTTGGCCCCGACGTACCCCAAGAATCTGAGAAACGTCGGTAGGAGATGAGAGGCAATGTTAAAAGAATTTTAAAAGGTTGTTCTTTTCTGAGCAATTTTTAAATCTTTGCTTATAACATGTGATGGAAGTGTCTACCACCCGCAAGCACGCTTTAGAGCAGAGCTTTCCAAACTTTTAACGTTGGCGACAAGCTATTTAAGCATAACAATTTTCACGACTCATTAATTAATTTTTATCATCAAATATCAGATAATTTTTCAGTAGGTGGTTTATCTTGTAGCCGATTTTGTTGATAGAAAAATCAAAATTTTCAAAATACAAAAAACTAATGTGTCGCGACACACCAGTTTGGAAAGCTCTGCTTTAGAGTCTCTTGCCCTAAATCAGAGTAAATGATGTAAACAGATGTAGGGATTGGTTTCTGGCACTGGCAACTCAACATGTCACAGGGTTGCCAGACTGGACTCTTGAAGGCGCATGGCATATACAAATTTGCATTCCGTGGTGGAAAACCTGATTTTATATCTTCGACCTGCGTTTCCCAGATAGCGACTTTGTGACTTGTCAATTAGAGAGAGAGAGAAATGTATAGCGAAATGTCGTGTATACCATTCGAAAAAATAACCTGAAAGCTTCAAAATAAAGCCTGTAAATGGTTTCTATACCACCACAATATAAAAAAAAATGTGAATTTCTAAAATTAGTCGTGTATAGTTTTGGAAACGAAAAAAAAAATATATATATATATATAAAGGGTGATCCAGAGAAATGGGACCCAAAAGAAACCCCTGTAACTCTTAAAGTGTAAGTCCTTTTATAAAATCATACGCATCATTCGAAAGAGGAGAGTTACAAGTTTGTACAGGATTGTATAGGTTTTGACAATACAAGACAAGATAAGATACAAAACAAAATAAAAGTGTTAGTTAAAACTAACCCTTCAAGATGACTGCGTGGACTGTGGAACAGCTGCGTTTCATAACTGAGCAATATTATGAGCATGGAAGAAGTGTAGTTTCAGCTCAAAGATCTTTCAAGACAAATTTTCAGATGTCAAAATCACCTTCTAAAAGCTGAAACTACACTTCTTCCATGCTCATAATATTGCTGTTATGGAACGCAGCTGTTCCACAGTCCATGCAGTCATCTTGAAGGGTTAGTTTTAACTAACACTTTTATTTTGTTTTGTATCTTATCTTGTCTTGTATTGTCAAAACCTATACAATCCTGTACAAACTTGTAACTATCCTCTTTCGAATGATGCGTATGATTTTATAAAAGGACTTATACTTTGAGTTACGGGGTTTCTTTTGGGTCCCATTTCTCTGGATCACCCTTTATATATATATATATATATATATATATATATATATATATATATAATCACAAATTTACAGCTTTCTCTCGAACTTAAATTGAACCAGATACCTGCGTACACCTGGGATTTTCTTGTTTAGTTTTTTCCCCTTTGTTTTTATATGTCCTTACCAAAAAGTATAAAAGAAAAGAGGATAAAATTCGAAACAGAAAACACCTAAAACTGCAATCAAAAGACTTTATTAATCGTTATACGAACTCAGAAAAATAATTTTATTGGTTTTTACATTTTGTTTTGCAGTAAAAGATTCTCTATATTACTTGAATAGACTTTTATTGTTGCGAGATTTTTTATTATTTTTCAAGTTTTGGTTCCTCTGCTTTTACGAAGTGTACATTAGAAAGTATAAGTTATATATATATATAATATAATATATATAGATAGATAGATAGATAGATAGATAGAATATTAGTAGGTAGGTGAATAGACAGACTGGTAAGTGGATGGGGAGATAGATGGCTAGGTAGGTAGATGAGACAAATAGATAGATGGATAGGCAGGTAGATAGGTGAACGGGTAGATAGATAAGTAAATGGATAAATATAAGTAGGTAAATACATACATATAGATAGACATATATAGATGGGTAGGTAGATAAATAAATAGATAAATGAATAGATAAGTAGATAAATAAATAAATAAATAGGGAGACAGTGAGAGTCTCGACAGATATTGTTGGTGAAGAAAGATAGCTGTAATTATTCGCCAATCCCCATATAGTAATTAGTGTGACGACATTCACATCTTCCTCAGTAATTTTAGCCCCCAGCTCTGTGGGAGTTCGGAGCTTTTCCGAAGCTTTCCCGAGATATTCTGAGCTTCCGTGACTTTACTAAGCTTAAGGACACGAAGGAACAACGGTTATCATGTACGAAATTACATTGGTAAAAACGTACATGACTTAATTGTTTTAGGGGTAACTTTATACGTACACATGTACATGTATCTATATATGTACTAAATTCATTGGTTTAATTAATTTTATAAGTTTAATGTGATACAGGGTGTTTGTAGATGAAAGTAGTTTGATTGTGTGTGTACACACACACACACACTTTGGTGTGTACGTGAAGTGTAATGTAAAATAACAAATAATTGAGTTTCTTGTATATATATATATATATATATATATATATATATATATATATATATATACCATAAGAAACGCACTCAATTATTTATTTTATATTACACTTGACGGGGGTTCTGGTCAGGTGGCAGCAACGGCTTTCTCACTCTGAGGTAGCTGGTACCGTTTAAGGACTCGGAATAGCTCTTTGATACTACGAGTACACTCCGATTTCTTCTTGTATCGGATTGGAGGATTCTGTGAACACTAACTAGGTGATTGGTGATTCCCTGATTCTTCTTGAAGCGTATCGGACAAATTGTTTATTTTATTTTAAAACTAAGTTCTCTGGAGAAGACAAAGATATCCTCTTACTGTATTTTACTGCTTCTAAATTATTACAGGTAATGCTTCAACCTCTAGGTCAGATCAGACAGAACGGAATAATTTTGTAAAGTTACATCGGTTGATATACTATCCAAGCTAGTGACATCATTATTATTATTATTTTATTTGACTGGTTTTTATGATTCTCAATAGGCTGAATTCTTTTGCAAAATATTTTGAAGATAAAGGCAAATTTTTGGTGTAACAGCATATTGACAGATAAGCAAAATATTTGAAGACGAAGGCACAGTTTTCTCTTAAACGACATATTGACAGATCTAATGTTATCATGATTTTCCGAGTCAACTAAAAATAGAAATTGAAATATGCATTTTATTATGAATTAAAATTAAACACGCATATGAACCAAAATTAAATGCTTAAAATTTAAAATTAAGTGTTAATTTACAATTTCGGCAAGATATGACTTCATCTTTTATTACTAAGATAGAATGTATAAAAAAAAATTAACATTGCAGAAAAAAATCCAAAAAAATGATTAGGTAATTTTAAAAAAAGGAATAATTCATCAATTACTTAGCAAAGAAAAAACAATTAAAATTTTAATTCTTCTTCCAAACTTACATTTTATATACAGTTTGTGTCACGCTACTTTGGACTTTATATGCAAAAATGGATGTTAGAATTATTCATTTTAACGTGTGTGTGTATATATATAGTAAGAAAAAAATGTTAAATCTAGTACAAGTGCATAAATTATAATATTAAATTTTTCTAAAATATTAAAGTTTGAGAGAATTTTATTCGACAGGAACCTTCAATTTAGTTTTTATAATAATCGAACGCGTCTTCCAAATCCATTTTTATTTCTGAAGATAATTTCGTCTCTAATCTCAGTTTTATCGTAGCCTCGAGCTGATAACAATAGGGAAGCTACACTCATTTAGAGCAATTTGAGGATACGCCTGAAAATAAATAAAGATTAGCCCAAAAAAGGTTGTGAGATACTAGTTATTAGCGAGGTAGTGCATATGCATTGAACTTATATAGTGGTTTTATACCTATTTAATGGAAATGTCTGTTAATATATTAATACGTGAATTATATGAACATTGATTATATGGCAAAGACTTATCGCTTCTAAAATATAAAAATCACCTTTTTTTTAATAGCTATAAACCTCACTTTGTTTTAAATAAAGTAAAATTGATTTGCTTTTATTACGGCTCCATTACTTTACATCATGAACACGCAGTTTAAAATTACTTTTCTTAGACTTTTACTATGCTTAATGAAAATTAAATTATAGCTATTTAAGGCGATTCTTTATATATTGCTTACACAGTATATCAACACTACATAGTTCAGTTTTTACAGTGACACGCTGAGAAATATAAAACCTTTTTGATCATTACGTTATTGCACTGCAATTTAATGAAGTTTTAATTAGTGTCTATATTTATTAAATAATTAATTATTATTATAGATAAAATAAGTAGATAGCTATGTCTTCAGATGTGTATAGATATACTGATATGCTTGTTAGACATTAGATACATGGAGATATGTACTATTAGAAGTATAGTTAGTTACATTACTTACTGTGGTTTGATTTGAGCAACTGTTCAGGATCGATCCCACTTTAGTATCCCACTTGATTTGGAGGATTTGTTGAAGGAAAGTAGTTTTCTACTCTCATCCTACCTTCATACGCATGGCTAGTCAGAGACTTTGCACAGGAACCTGTCGAGTTAAAGCTTGAAGGTGGTTAGGTTGGTGTACTGCTGAAGGTTCCACAGTTCTTTTTTCAGCATGTTAAAAAGTTTTGGGTCTCGTATTCTGAGAGTATTTTTTGACGGCAGCTCAGCTGAGATAATACAGAATCTATCTCTCTCTCTCATTTCGCTGTTTTTATTCCATTCCTAAAGTTGGGACATATCGAGCGCGAACATAGTCCCAATATATAAAGGAGGAGATCGATCCGAGGCCAAAAACTATAGGCCAGTGTCGCTTACATCTCATCTCACCAAAATATTTGAAAGAATAGTTAGACAGAAAATCTATGACTTTTTGGAAACTCAGAAAAAATTCAATGATAACCAACACGGGTTTCGATCAGGCAGATCATGCCTATCACAACTAATGGAACACTACAACAACATTATCGATTCACTTGAAAGTAATGAAAACTATGATGTACTATACACAGACTTTGCTAAAGCGTTCGACAAGTGTGACCACGGAATCATAATACATAAACTGAAATATATGGGAATAACAGGAAAAGTAGGGAAATGGATATATAATTTCCTTAGTAAGCGGAGGCAAGTCGTTACAGTACAAGGAGTATCCTCATCAGAATCAGAGGTCCTCAGCTCGGTACCACAAGGAACAGTATTAGCTCCATTACTCTTCATAATCATGCTAACTGACATAGATGAGGACGTTACCGGAGACAGCACAGTAACATCCTTTGCGGATGACACAAAGATTAGTAGAAAAATAAGAAACCCAGAAGACATAGGATCTCTACAAACCGACATAAACAAAATCTACAAGTGGACTGAAGACAACAATATGAAGTTTAACACAGAGAAATTTCAGCTACTACGGTACGGAAAAAGAGAAGACCTAAAGTACAAGGAATATTATACCCCAAATGGACAGGAAATTCAGAGAAATTCCAGAGCAAAAGATTTAGGGGTTGTAATGACAGATGACGCGAAATTTGAAACACAAAATAAGATAGCAGTAAACAGAGCAAAAAGAATAACGGGTCAGATATTGAGAACCTTTAAACGAAGGGATAGGAATGTAATGATTCCTCTACTGAAAACCCTGATAATACCCAAATTGGAATACTGCTCGGTCCTAACATCCCCATATAAAAAAGAAGACATTAGACAGCTGGAGGGATCCAAAGAAGCTTCACAGCCAAGATCAATGGGTGCAAAGAACTAAATTACTGGGAAAGGTTACGAGAACTAGACCTATATTCACTGGAAAGGAGAAGAGAGAGATACACCATTATTTACACTTGGAAAATAATGGAGAAACTAGTCCCTAATCTTACTCTGAATCCCATAACTCCCCAAACAACGGTGGAAAGTAGAAGCGGTAGACTGTGTCGTATTCCCAAATTGAAGGCGAGACAGGGAACATACTTAACCCTGAAAGAAAATAGTTTTGTAGTGAGAGGACCAAAACTGTTTAATCAGTTGCCCAAAGACCTAAGAAACACGAAGGGAGTTGCAGTGGAAATCTTCAAAAGAAGACTAGACGCCTGGCTCAGAACAATCCCCGATGAGCCGGCGTACCTGGCTATGTGAGGTGGAGAGCGCAACAATCCAACTCACTACTTCACCAGGCCAACTCGAGAGGAGGGGCGTCAAGCTTGACCTTCGCGAAATGAGAAGTCATCGCGCGGAACCTTTGTAAGGTTGTAAGGTAAGGTTATATATATATATATATATATATATATATATATATATATATATATATATATATATATATGCGCCTCGGTGGTGTATGGTTAGTGTCGCTGACTACGAATCCATCGGCCCCGGGATCGAGACCCGGTGACGGTAGGCGGCGCGCAGCAAACCCAGCTGTTCATTCTTTCACATAATAAAAATTTGTTGGTAGCCTTCTTTAGTTAAGCTTATAAGGTTAACTAACGAAAATATCACGACCTAATCTAACCAATCGTTAGGTTAACTGTACGCCCTTGACGATTGGTTAGGTTAGGTCAGGTCAAGATATTTTCGTTAGTTAGCCTTATAAAGCTAACTAAAGAAGGCTGGGGTCCCTATTCTTCAATAGCTCCGATAAATGGGTGTCCTGGGTAGCCTAGTGGTTAAGACGCTGGGCTGCTAGTGGGGCGTGATTCGGATTCCACGTAAAACTGTAGGTCTAAGGTGGAGTGACAAGCTGGACCTTCGTCAGAATGAACATTTCGGGTGGAAGCAAAACCAAGGTTGTTGTATATTGTTGTATATCTGTCACGTCTTCCTAAGGAGTAGAGTTTCCTTTCCTCTGTCGTAGACGTAAAGTTTTGTGTGGCTTCTATGTTTGCAATGTTTCATATATATATATATATATATATATATATATATATATATATATATATATATATATATACATATATACATACAGGGCGTCCCAAAAAAATGTATACACACTTTAAATACTTATAAAGGCAGTGTTTATTAAAATACATTTCATTTTCAAAATGTAGTAGAATCTACAGACATTATTTAATTGTTTTGTCAACGCCTGTTTTCAAACTGACGTCCGTTCTGGTCCAGGCACTGCTGATAACGCGAAGCAATGGAATCGCAAACATCACGAAACATTTCGTTTGGTATTTGTGTGCATTCTCGTTCAATGGCTGCTCTCAATTCAGCGACTGTTGCAGGTTTTATAGCGTAGACTTTGTCTTTTAAGTATCCCCATAAAAAAAAGTCTAGTGGTGTGAGGTCTGGTGAACGCGGAGGGTATTCTACGAAACCCCTTCGTCCAATCCACATCCACATCCACATCGTGCCAAGTACCACTCGCAATACTCCACTCTTCGGTCCGGATCATCTTCATTAATAGCATGGACTAATCTTGGAATGTAACTTTTCCATTGACAGCGCTTCAAAATGCGTTGGACAGACGATTCTGAAATTCCTACCTCACGACTCGCTTGCCGCACAGATTTTCTTGGACTTTGGTGATACGTTTCCAGTACTCTTTCTTGCTTTGTGGGGCTTGTCGATGTCCGTGGTCTTCCGGAACGCTTCTTGTGGACATTCTGAACAGTTCCATCGGCTTCAAACTTCTCTAATTCGAGTGATGGTAAGTCGCGTTGGTGGATCTGTTTGAAACTCCCTCCTAAACTGTCTTTGCACTTCAACTGCGTTTTCACACTTCCAGTAGCATTTTAGAATGAATTTCCTTTGTTCAAAGCTTAGTCTGACTGCCATTATTAATTCTAATGGGTTTAACTTGGAAAGAAAGAAACATCAATTGAGCTATCAGCTGTTAAAGTGTGTATACATTTTTTTGGGACGCCCTGTATATATATACAGTACTGTGCAAAAGTCAGACACCACTGTCGATCTGATAACTATTAGATAATCTGTTGTATGAAAATTGGTTTTGATACTAAAATCCATATTAACTTGAACCTCTGGTTCATATTAACGTATAACTAAGTTATTACTTAAGTGCATAAAGTTGTATAAGCTGGATGACCCTCTAGTCTGCATAAATTGGACTTGAGGGTTGATTCATTATATTACTTATAACGCATGTGTTTAAAGATCTAGCGAACTATTACTGATGGATCTGCAGTAGATGCTCCTAAGCTATTGTTATATCAATATTTACAATTAAAAGTATTGACATATTCACTTAAATTCTGCAAAACAAATTTATCCAAAACGTTTCTCATTATAATCCTAATTCATGCTGTTTTTTTTTCTTTCACATGCTTAAGAAATGACAAAAAGTACAATTTCTGATGAGATTAGATCTAAAATAATACATTTGCATGGTGAGGGACTGAGTCAAAGAAAAATAAGTGAATCTACAGGCATTTCCAAAACTGGTGTACAAAAAATCTTGGCTCGTCACAGATCAAATGGGACCCCAGCTGATCGTCCTAGATCAGAGAGGCCCTCTAAGCTTTCTCCATCTGATCTACAATATCTAAAGATTACTTCCCTTCGAGACAGACAAGTCCAGCACTTCACTTGCAGCGGATCTCGAAAAAACAACTGGTGTCTCAGTTGATCCTTCTACTGTACGAAGGAAGCTTAATTCAGTAGGTCTCAGATGTCCAATACTTGTGTTCCAAAGCACATTTTCTTCTCTTTTTATTTCCATTCCTTAAAAGTGGCTTTTTTGCTGCAACGTCTTTTAAGACCTACTGAGTTAAGTTTCCTTCATACAGTAAAGGGATCAACTGAGACACCTATTGTTTTTTCGAGATCTACTGCGAGTGAAGTGCTGGGTTTGTGTCTGTCTCGAAGGGAAGTAATCTTTAGATATTGTAGATCAGATGGAGAAAGCTTAGAGGGCCTCCCTGATCTAGGGCGATCAGCTGGGGTTCCATTTGAGCTGTGACGAGCCAAGATTTTTTGTACACCAGTTTTGGAAACGCCTGTAGATTCACTTATTTTTCTTTGACTCAGTCCCTCACCATGTAAATGTATTATTTTATATCTAATCATATCAGAAATTGTACTTTTTGTAATTTCTTAAGCCTGTGAAGAAAAAAAAAAGCATGAATTAGGATTATAATGAGAAACGTTTTGGATAAATTTGTTTTGCAGAATTTAAGTGAATATGTCAATACTTTTAATTGTAAATATTGATATAACAATAGCTTAGGAGCATTTACTGCAGATCCATCAGTAATAGTTCGCTAGATCTTTAAACACATGCGTTATAAGTAATATAATGAATCAACCCTCAAGTCCAATTTATACAGACTAGAGGGTCATCCAGCTTATACAACTTTATACACTTAAGTAATAACTTAGTTATACGTTAATATGAACCAGAGGTTCTAGTTAATATGTATTTTAATATCAAAACCAATTTTCATACGACAGATTATCTAAAGGTTATTAGATCGATAGTGGTCTCTGACTTTTGCACAGTACTGTGATATATATATATATATATATATACTGTACAGGGTGGGCCGTAAGTTTCCATACATAGGAAAAATAAACATTTTGTTATGGACAACCATTTTTATTTATATAATATGCTCTACATGGTTGCCATTGTTTTGAAAACACATTTCAATACGTGTTCCCCACTGTGGATGAACACGCATTAGCACAGTTGACGTTATGCTTGTAATGGCGTTGGTGATACGTTCCTTTAGATGATTTATGTCTCGTATCTTTTCCTGATACACCATGGCCTTCAAGTGCCCCCAAAGATAGAAATCAAGGGGGGTGAGATCTGGGGATCTGGGAGGCCACTCCACAGGACCACGCCGACCAATCCAAGCATCCGGAAACTGCTGATCCAAATACCGACGCACGTGAAGACCATAATGAGGTGGAGCTCCATCTTGCTGGAAGTAAACTGGGAAGTTACCTTCCTCGTTTAGCAGGGATGGGAAAATCTCTTCTTGCAACATGTTAAGATACCTTTCGGCATTAAGATTTCCACTGACAAAAATTGGTCCAATAATTCTGTCACCCCATATCCCGGCCCACACCATCACTTTACCGGCACCTTGCATCTTCGTCGGACTCAGCCAGTTAGGGTTAGCATTACTCCAATAACGTATGTTTTGCCGATTAACCTCTCCATTGACGTAAAAATTTGCTTCATCAGTAAACAAGATCTTACGTCAAACGCATATTCTTAGGGTATCTGAAACATAAAAACAAACGTTTAATTTTTCCTATGTATGGAAACTTACGGCCCACCCTGTATATATAATGTTACAAGGAATCTGTGTAACTAGGGATTTCATGAAATCCCTAAAATGTTCAGGGATTTCATGTAAGGTTAGGTAGTGATATTTTTTAGTTTTAATGAAAATATCACGACTTATCCTTACATAATCCCTGAACATTTAGGGATTTCATGAAACCCCTAGTTACACAGATTCCCTGTAATATATATATATATATATATATATATATATATATATATATATATATATATATATATATATTAGGGCGGTTCATGTAATAGGGATGAAAAATTTTATTGCAGGCAAGTCACTGAGCATGTGGATTTTTTAATTCTACTTGTTTACAAAAATCTTCATGGCAAATTTCTACTTGGTAGCAAAACTTTCAGTGGGTGCTCAAGCTCATGTTCGATTACTTCTAGATTGCTGATTTGTCGTATGGGGCTTCTGGTATTTAAATTTTCTGAACCCGCCGATTCAGGGAAATGTACGGTCATGTACTTCCCTGGTCGATTGGTGTCTACAATCTCCTTCTGGTTTGGCTTTGTTTCGTTTGAAACTTTGTCTGAAAACAAAGATGAAAATGGTTGAGGCAGCAAATTTATTACAGAGAGGAACACTAAAGAAAGATCGGAGAAAATACAAAGGAAACGTTTCAGTTGAGAGGATGGATCTCTGACTTTGTCGATTCAGCGTCATTCAAGTTATTTGATACTTTCAAGATCAGCCGAGGGTTCTTAGAATATCTCCTTATGAGTGGAAAAATCACCAAGACGATAGACGATCCCTCCTATCCATGTAAAGATTCAATGTTATCAACGACAGTGCTGAAAGGGGCGTGTCCATGATAAAGAATTTCAATGCAACCATTACCAAAGTCGACATTGGCCACCGGTAAGTGTTCAGGCGACTAGATTTCATGTATGATATCAAGGTGATATCAGTGCATTTGTGCCATCACTGAACGTTATATTGTGCGAATCCATTGGTTATCTAAATGTTATTTATCCAATTCACCCACTGTACATATTCTAATGCTTGAGCACCGAGTAAATACTCTCGGATTCCACTCAATTCGTCTCAGAGTTTTATGTTCTTAAGTCTAATAAAAAAAAGTACATGCTTGCTTGAGTTTTCATTTTTCATTTATTTGAACTGCCCTAATATATATATATATATATATATATATATATATATATATATATATATATATATATATATATATATATATATATATAAAATAATAATAATAATAATAATAATAAACATGTTATATACGGACAGCCTGTATATATATGTATTCCTTTGACAACTATTTTTAGAGTCGCATACAGCTGTGCCTCGAGGACAGATGAAGAAAGTCCCTCAAGGTACAAACTTGTCCCCTCTTCCAAAAGTTGAAGGCAAAAAAAACAAACAAAGATGGAATTGTATGGTACGTCGTTCCCTTCATATCCGTCGTCTGGTGTGAAAGGAGTATTTCGAAGTCATAAATTAAGTATTCAATTTGATGATGATAGGCTTTTAAGCTGGAAGTTAGAAGTATAATATACAGTTTACTGAAAAAGTCTTATGTTACTCCATGTTTCTTACTGATTAGTGTCGATAAGAAACGTTAACTTTTGCGACAAGAGTTTTTGAATCGATTGTACACAGTATTGAATTTGTATATTCGGATTCCAATTTCTGGTAAGAAAGTCAAGTATATATATAAATATATATATATATATATATATATATAGTATATATATTATGGAGGTGCTCGATCATAAGAAAATTACTATTGGTACATAATTTTTTTACATAGTGTATTACTTGTTACACACTTTTAAAAATATTAATGCGATTTCCGTGTATAACGTAAAATAATTAATCGAAAGAACTTCAATGTAATTAAAAATAATTATTAAATTAAATAAGATTTTAATGGCGAAGACGGAACAAGTCTCTAATTGAATCAGAAGGATGGAAACTAATGCATTATATTTAATGTTCTAAATTAAGTAAATTAAAATCTTATATTTATTATTTGACGCATGTGTATACATACATACTGTACATATATGTATGTGTATATATGTGTGTGTATATATAATATGCAATCGGCATGATACCTAATTTATTCAACGCAACTTCTGAAGGAATTAATAAACCTCCTATATCCTTCAATTTACAACGCTATATACTCGGGGCAACTTTTCTTGTTTAAGACGTGTTGGAGGAACTTGAGATTTTCTTTGTTAGCTTTCTCTGTACGTTGGTTTTGCCGAAGGTTAAAATGATTAAGAGGGAAGCAAAGTTAATAAAGTCCTTTACTTAATTTATTACTGAAAGAGTCACTTTGAACGAACTTGTGTGTGTGCATGTGGTTGTGGGCGTGTGTGTGTGTATAGTGGAATGTATTATGTTTACGTGGAACAGTTTAATGTAATTTAACTGCAGCAATTTGATATAGAAGAAATCTGGGAGAATACACACTAGTAATCTTTATCTTAGTGTCATGCATGTTTACTTTTGTGTGTTACTGTGTGTGTGTTATTGTCGTCATCTACATAATTCACAGGATTTCGATATATGCAGATGCAGTTCATGTATGGCTTACAACGGGATTTCCTATACCTTTTCTTTTGTACCCGGTTTAGCAAAACAGAAAACATACCGTACACCAACCAACCAAATTTTATCATGGCAGGCTATCCACAGTCAGCTTCCGAAACTGTTTCCGACTCTCCTGACTGATTATTATTGTTGTACTTTACTATTATTTTTACTTCTCGAAGCTATGAACTTTAAATTGATCGTAGTTTTTATTTTGTTTTACTGAAATTTAAATTTCAATGTAATTACGAATCACTCTTAAACAGTAGGTCATGTACCATCATCAGTGGCACGTGGACCACAGTTTGGAAACCCCTGGTTAAGACAATAAAGTTTGTCAATTTTCAGGACACAGATTGGTTTATATTAACTTGTAGACAGAAAAAAAAAGCTTCACTGTTTCACAAAGCATTGCTTCGCCCATACACCTATTCAGGGTACGACGAGTATCTCGTAGCATCATTGCCAAGTATGTAATGAAAAAGCGTATAGTTTAAAGACTGGTACTATACGCTGTATGGATAGGATAGGAAAACCAGATGTTTCTTTTTGCTAATACAGAAATTTCCAACCTTTTCTGGCTCAAGGCACCGCAATGCCATCAATTCTTCTTTCGTGGCACCCCTGAGGATTTTCGTCTTCCACTGTCCCACAACCAGCGCCCTGCTCTTTCCCTCTACCACCAATTCAGACTGAATTAAAAAAATATATATGTATATACAGGGCGTCCCAAAAAAATGTATACACACTTTAACAGCTGATAGCTCAATTGATGTTTCTTTCTTTCCAAGTTAAACCCATTAGAATTAATAATGGCAGCCAGACTAAGCTTTGAACAAAGGAAATTCATTCTAAAATGCTACTGGAAGTGTGAAAACGCAGTTGAAGTGCAAACACAGTTTAGGAGGGAGTTTCAAACAGATCCACCAACGCGACTTACCATCACTCGAATTAGAGATAAGTTTGAAGCCGATGGAACTGTTCAGAATGTCCACAAGAAGCGTTCCGGAAGACCACGGACATCGACAAGCCCCACAAAGCAAGAAAGAGTACTGGAAACGTATCACCAAAGTCCAAGAAAATCTGTGCGGCAAGCGAGTCGTGAGGTAGGAATTTCAGAATCGTCTGTCCAACGCATTTTGAAGCGCTGTCAATGGAAAAGTTACATTCCAAGATTAGTCCATGCTATTAATGAAGATGATCCGGACCGAAGAGTGGAGTATTGCGAGTGGTACTTGGCACGATGTGGATGTGGATGTGGATTGGACGAAGGGGTTTCGTAGAATACCCTCCGCGTTCACCAGACCTCACACCACTAGACTTTTTTTTATGGGGATACTTAAAAGACAAAGTCTACGCTATAAAACCTGCAACAGTCGCTGAATTGAGAGCAGCCATTGAACGAGAATGCACACAAATACCAAACGAAATGTTTCGTGATGTTTGCGATTCCATTGCTTCGCGTTATCAGCAGTGCCTGGACCAGAACGGACGTCAGTTTGAAAACAGGCGTTGACAAAACAATTAAATAATGTCTGTAGATTCTATTACATTTTGAAAATGAAATGTATTTTAATAAACACTGCCTTTATAATTATTTAAAGTGTGTATACATTTTTTGGGACGCCCTGTATATATATATATATATATATATATATATATATATATATATCGCGAATGTTTTGTTTCATTTTGCAATTGCCATATCTTTACTAACTTTTGAATCTTCAGTTACTTTTTGTTTTTCTCATGAAATTTCGTGGCACCCCTTTAGGAGGCACCTGTGGCACTCTGGTTCGGGAACTGTTTTAATATAGGAATGGATCTGAAACATGAATACATGCAGAAATTAACGACATGCGCGAGTTTTGTCACACGAAACGGTTTACTGTGACGTTGCCATTTGATTACATGTTGGTTGTCTGTGACATTTGTCATAGCTTGTCTGTATAACTTTTCCTGCGTGAATCTCCTCCATACCCGTCTGTCCGAAAATCTATCTCGTTCATGCATAATTATACCCCATGAGGACGATGCTAAAGTTTTTGGGGTTGTTTCACCTCCTTCGTAACAGCCATAAAAGGTCACGTGACTGGAACACCTACACTCAAAATTAAATTTTCTTAATTTAGATGAAATAACTTCTTTTTTAGGGTGTAATCTAGAAGTTTTTCTTCTTTTGGGTATCGCAACTTCTTTTTAGATGATACAATAACTTCTTTTAATGATACATAACTTCTTTTGGTAGAAAATCTGGTCTTCAAAAATAGAAAATAATATTTCTATTTATGGAAGTTTGCCAGGAGTTTTTTTTTTGTGTGCGCTACAGCTTTACGTGGGATACAAACTATCTACAGGTCACTACATTATCCAAACGCAGAGATCCACGGTCGCTTAACCTCACTGATCTAACGGAAAGCGAAGCTGCGGGGTGGACATGAAGTATAGCCCTCTTGACGGGGGAGTAGGGGTTGGAGTGCCAACGTATCGAATTTCAAAATGCTAATTCCCCGAAATGAAGAAGAATCCACGTGCAAAATCGCCGAAAGTTCGCGAGGGTATTTGTGCAAGTTGAACCAAAATCAATAAGGTCCATTTTACTTTAGTTATTTACTTAATAAACACTTTTGACTACCTCCCCTGACCACATACGGCCCACATTCCTTCGAAATTTTCATTATTCTATGAATTTTAATTTCGAGGAATTGACATTGTGTGGCACCCAACGTTTGAAGTCCAAAGCGTAGGAAGTGTCTTTCTTCTAAATTATTTATGCATGTAATTAAAGTTAATTGCTTTATAACTTAGCTGGTCTTCAACTAATTAGTTTGTAATTATTGCTCATCTGGAAAAGATGATAATCGTTCTAATATTTCTTCCCAATTATCAATAACTAACAATTATTTATTAATTATAAATTTCTGGTCTTACTATATATATATATATGTTAATCCCATAATACGATAATTCCAGTGAACTGAAATTTAATTAAGTTTGTATTAAGTTCTTAATTATAGACAATCTAATTATTTAAATGACAATTTAATTAAAAAATTTAAATTACTTTTCACTATTATAATTTTATTTCGGGTCTTTACTATATTTAAATTCATTTCCATATTGCGTACACACACGGACACGGACACGAAACTGTATAGGGGACTAGTTTCTCCATTATTTTCCAAGTGTAAATAATGGTCTCTCTCTCTCTCCTCCTTTCCAGTGAATATACAGAGGCATGCAAGAAGTAAATAGACACCCTTAATTTTATGGTAAAATGTATGCATCCAATTTTTTTGCCATTATCATGACTAATATTCGTTTCCTACATTTCTATCCTTAAAGAAGGACTTATGCCAATATTCTCAAGTGATCAAATTGAAAAAGACAGCTGCCTGTTCATGGAAGATGGAGCCCCATGCCACACTGCAAAAAAGACGAAAGGATGGGAGGAGCGAAATGGTATCAAACGACTTCCTTGGCCGAGTCAGTCCCTTGACATGAACCCCATAGAACACGTGTGGGCAATACTAGACAAGACTTTACGTAAAAAGCCCAAAAAACCAGCAACACTATCAGAATTGTTGAATCTTTTACGCCAAATTGTTACAGCAAAATCTGGGCTGTCTATTTACTTCTTACATGTCTCTGTAGGTTTAATTCGTGTAACCTTTCCCAGTATCTTAGTTTAGTTCTTTGCACCCCTTGATCTTGGCTGTGAAGCTTCTCTGACTCCCTTCTAGTTGTCTAATGTCTTCTTTTTTATATGGGCATGTTAGGACGTACCAGTATTTCAATTTGGGTATGATCAGTGTTTCCAGTAGAGGAATCATTATATTCCTATCCCTTCGTTTAAAGGTTCTCAGTATCTGTCCAGTTACTCTCTCTGCTCTGTTTACTGCTATCTTATTTTGTGTTTCAAATTTCGTATCGTCAGTCATTACAACCCCTAAGTCTTTTGCTCTGGAATGTGTGTGAATTTCCTGTCCATCTGGGGTATAATATTCCATGGATTTTATGTCCTCTCTCTTTCCGTACCGTAACAGCTGAAATTTCTCTGTGTTAAACTTCATATTGTTGTCTTCCGTCCACATGTATCATAGATTCTGTTTATGTCGGTTTGTAGAAATCCTATATTTTCTGGGTTTCTTATTTTTCTATGATCTTTGTGTCATCCGCAAAGGATGTTACTGTGCTGTCTCTGGTGACGTCATCATCTATGTCAGTTAGCATGATTATGAAAAGTAGTGGAGCTAATACTGTTCCTTGTGGTACTGAGCTGAGAACCTCTGATTCTAATGAATATGCTCCTTGTACTGTAACGATTTGCCGCCGCTCACTAAGAAATTTATATATATCCATTTCCCTACTTTTCCTGTTATTCCCATATGCTTCAGTTTATGTATTATGATTCAATGGTCACACTTGTCGAACGCTTTGGCAGAGTCTGTGTATATTACATCATAGTTTTCATTACTTTACAGTGCATCAATAATGCTGTTGTAGTGTTCCATTAGTTGTGTTAGGCATGATCTGCCTGACCGAAACCCATGTTGGTTATCATTGAATTTTTTCTGAGTTTCCAAAAAGCCATAGATTTTCTGTCTAACTATTCTTTCAAATATTTTAGTGTGATGAGATGTATGCGACACACACTGGCTTATAGTTTTTGGCCTCTGATCGATCTCCTCCTTTATATATTGGGACTATGTTCGCGCTCTTCAGGATGCCCGGTATTTCTCCCGTGTCTAGTGATCGCCTCCATATCCAATATAGGGGCTCAGCGATTGCATTCTTGCAGTTTTTGATCAGTGTGGCACTCCATTTGTCCGGTCCTGCCGCTGAGTGTGCTTTTAGTTTCCCTATAGCTTTTGTAATATCATCTGTCGTAAAGGTGAAGTCCGTTGTACTTTCCTCTTGCAGTTCTTCTTCAAAGAACGCGTTTCTATCGCATATCAGTTTGTCAGTTTTTGGGATACTGAAAGATGATTCTTACTGAGCTCTTAATATTTCGGATACTTCTGTTAGATCATCAGATAAAGCAGTCTTCGTTTTTCAAAGGTCCAATAGTCGCATGGTTTTTCGACTTCGTTTTTTGCAAAATTATAGAAGTACTTTGAGTTAACCTTTATCGCCTCTGTAGCGTCGCCTCTTCTTTTTCTGTATGCTCCTCAATTAATTCCTGTATGCTCATCAATTAATTCCTGTATGCTCATCAATTAATTCCTGTATGACGCAATCGATACTCTGCAGTTTATCATTTAATATTTTTCTGGTATTATCTTTAGTTACTTAATTTTGCAGTCACTCTTTTTCTCTTTCAGAACAATGACATCTTTTCTCTCTCGAACCAGCTTCTCTTTCGTCTTTGTTGTATTTTTGGTACATGTCTTTCCACAACTTCCAGCGTCTTCTCCTCTGAGGTCGTTAGCATCTCTTCCGTTGTCTTGGCCTCGAAGATAGATTTCCAATCTATTACTTCCATGCTGGATGCAACATCTCTCAGTTTATAGCTTTGGAATGAAAATTAAAAATTTCGAATTTGCTTTTCTTTTGTTCGTGTTCTTTCCTTTCTTGTTGCTTTTATATTGGTTATTATTTCAATAATGTTGTGATCCGATATTATAGTTGGGGATATTTCTACATTATCAATTAAGTTGCTGCTGTTTGTGAACACCAAATCTAGGATGATGTTTTTTCTTGTGTTTTCTGTTATTTCTTGTGTTAACATAAATTCATCAGCCAGAGCTAGTAGCATTTTTACCTGCTCCTGGTCTTCCCGTGTTCCCCCCTTGTCCTGGTGTACACGTATATTTTTTCTTATCCTTTTATATTTCATGAATGGAAAATTAAAATCACCACAGAGAAAAATATTTGGGGTTGGAGTGTGTAGATCTTTACCTAGTTTCTTACCTCTGTAATGGAATCAGAGAATTTTGAGGTTGGCGTGTTCGGGGGTCTGTACATTACAATTAGCACCATATTTAATTTTTCGACTTTTGCTGCTACACATTCTACGCAGCTGTTTGAGGTACTTAGTCATTTCTGCCATATGCCTTTCGTGTGTGTAAATAGCACATCCTCCTTTACGTCTCACCTTTCTGTCATCTCGGAGGATGTTATAGTTGTCAATTTATATTTCTTTTTTATCAATACAGAACTCAGTGTTCACAGTTTGCCTGGCAGTCCTTTAGATGGGTTTCCGTGAGGCATGAAAAGTCTGCTCCGGTTTCTTGCACGAGTCCTTTCAGGTATAAAACTTTGTCCAGGTAATGATTTGATTTAACGCCCTGAATGTTGGCTAGGATCATTTTTATTTTTTCTCTATCATTTTCACATACATTCGATTCGTTTTCCAATAGTGGTGCCGGTTTCGTTGTCTTGTGGTCCTCCGAGAATTTGCCTCTCTTTATCTTTGTCCCGATAACGCATGAAGTGGCTTTGTGCGTGCCTTCTCTCCGGCTCTCGGATTCCTATATTTGTCAGCTGACTTTGTATTTGCTGGATGGTATTTAGCAGCTGATTTGTATTGGCTACGTCTGAAAAATTGGCAGCCCTCTTTGATGTTCGTTTTTCCTGTTCACCTGTTGCGTTCCTTTGAGGGTGGTGGTAACGGCATTTTTGTCCGTATTTGCACCTCCCATATCTTGCATAGGTGTTGCAGACAGTAATATGGTGGAACTTGCACTTTTTTCCAAATTTGCAATATTCTCTTGTATGATGTGTGTTACATAATGTGGGATGTGCATAGATGCATTGCCCATCCCGATATCTGCAGTTCCCTTTTGCGTAGTATTTACAAACAGTATTTTCTACGCTTCTTCTACTTAGCTGGTTATCTTCTATGTTCTTAATTTTGATAGTCATTATTTTTCTTTGGCTGTTTATTTCCTACGTTTTTATTTTTTATCTTTTCATCATTTTGTTCTTTGGCCAGTTTTACCACCTCGCAACTTTTACCTGTATCTTTTCTTTCATCTATGTCTTCATTCTATATTATATTGTTATTCATTATTATATTATTTGTTATTTCGTCTTCTCTCTCATCCACCCGAATTGTCATTGGGACATTTCCAGACTCTTGTTTCCCCATTTTTCCCTCCTTTCTGTAACATTGAAATTAGCTTTCTCCATTTCTTTAAATACCGCAAAGGAGTTTACAGTCTGTGTACATGCGGCACACAGAAATGTGACTCCTGCGATCTGTTTAGCGTTTGAGACGAAGGATATTTTTCTATCATCCCAATTCATGCAGATAAAGTCGTGCAGTTTTTGACAGAAATCGCATCTTATTGCTGCCTTTTCAGTTGTTTCCAGATTACAAATTGCAAATATATATATATATATATATATATATATATATATATATATATATATATATATATATATATATATATATGGGATGAATTTCACAATTAAACACGTGAAATGAATGATGCAAACCCACAAGGAAAAAGAAAAATTATTCCGAGGCGTTTCGTGTATTCAGAAGTACAACCTCCCTGACGAGGTGTACTTCTGAATACACGAAAGACCTTGGAATCATTTTTCTAGTTTTTTGTGGGTTTGCATCATTTTATATATATATATACATATATATATATATACATATATATATATATATATATATATATATATATATATATATATATATATATATATATACATATATATATATATATATATATATATATACATATACATATATATATATATATACATATACATATATATATATATATATATATACATATACATATACATATATAATATATATATATATACATATACATATACATATATATATATATATATAATATATATATTTTGTTGGCCAAAAGTATTAATTCCTCTATATTATTGTTCTCGAGAGATAAATATAAAGAATAATGATTGAATAATATTTATAATTTGACTGTGCTAATGAAAGTAATGGTTTAATACTTTGGACATCATCTATTAGCTTTAATCCCAAGTAAAACCTTCTTGGGCACTACTGTTGACAAGCTACTTAAGAGTATCGTTGATAATCCTTTCCCAATCTTCTATCATTTTAAAGTATAGATCATTTGTTGATGAATGTGTGTTTTCTGACACTTCTGTCCAAAACTATCTGGACATATTCAGATGGATTTGAGTCAGGAGACTGAGGCCGCCAGGTGAGAAGCAGTACCTCACTGCAGTCAAACCACCACGTGGTAGAACGTGAAGTGTGACATGGAACATTATGTTGAAATATCACTTCATCAGTATATAATTTTTCCGTGGAAGGCTTCAAAATTTTATCTAATATTCTTGTATGAGTCTGCCGTCTTCTCTCACATTCAAACAGTTTCACCACTCCTGTAGATGACATGGAAATCTACAAATGATGCTTTCACCTCCAAGTTTTACTACTGGAACTATAGGCAATCAGAGTAATAAGCTTCCCCTACCTCCTCCTTTACACAAATGGCTCTGATGATCCAAATACGTGATGAGAACGAATGAAATGATATGATTTCAAAGATGGACCCGACAACCTCTTACATTGTGTATCGTATAAAAATGGTAACAACTCGCGTCATAATCGTCTCTTGGCCCACTTTCTAAACTTTACTATTACTATTATTCATGTGTGAAAGCTTTACACGTTTATAAGTGTGAGCATAGTATGAGAGCTTATAATTCTTTATTTTCATTTGCTTGTCTCCTTTTGTTTCTCATCTTCGGACTTCTTCTTGGGCTAACCTAGCGTAGATCTTAGGATCTCTCTTAGGCTGTAACTTTTTCTGTAACTTATAATTGCTATCTTTGAACCAATGCACCTTTGCCGAATTTTGCCCAGTGAAACCTCTTCTTCCTGTTGGTCTTTGAGAGCATTCTTTCGGACCACCTTCCTGTATCATTTTTCAAACGGTTCGCTCCGAGACACTGATTCTAGATATCATTCGTAAGTTGTTAGAAAGGTCATATCAACGATCTTTCGCTGACAGAAGTCTCCGAAACCTGTTTTCACAAGCGATTATAGTTTTTTCTTTACCACAATGATATATTTA